>VZQC01011522.1:195523-376677 GCA_009823505.1 Rhizomys pruinosus
TCATCTGGTGAGTTTGTCTTGCTGCTGTGATCAACCTTTCGGATCCCAGCGTGTACTGAGACTGGCAGATCTCCTGGAATCCATTCGGGCCTTCAGCACTAGATTGGGACTACTGAGACATCCAGCCTTGTGGACTGAGCAGTTCCCTGGATTCTCGGCCTTTCCAGTGTGGTGCAGCTACTGTTGGACTCCTTGAACTCTGTCACGTGAGCAAATCAATAAATTGTATATAGCTATATATTTGTCCAGTTGCTTCTGTTTCTTTAGAGTACCCTAATACACTCATTGATCCATCTCCCCATCTCCCCAAACCCTCCACCTTATTTTTTGAGATAAGATCTTTGAACATTTTTGTGGCTAGACTGGCTATCCAGGGAGCCCCTGGGTTCTGATCATCTTTGCTTTCCAGTACTAGGTTTACAGATGCATACTACCCATGCATATGTTATGCATGTGTCATGGGGATCCAGACTCAGGTCCTCATGTTTGTACAGGACCATTTTTACCCACTGATTCCCCTTCTCAGCTCCCCCACTTTATTTTTTTGAGACAGGATTTCTCACTGAACCTGGAGCTCACCAGTTGAGGTAGACTTCCTGGCCAGTGAATTCCAGGGATAGATTACAGATGTTCACTGCCATGTCTGGATTTTTAAAGTGGGTTCTGGGGATCTCAACTGGAGTCCTCATTTCTGTGTCAAGCACTTTCCTGGCTGAGCCATCTTCCCAGTCCAGGAGCTGGGGTTGTTGGTGGTGGTGGTGTTTTGGGCCTTTTTGAGACAGGGCTCTCTGTAGCCACAGCTGTCCTGGAACTTGCTATGTAGACCTTGAACTCAGAGATCCCCCTGCCTCTTCCTCCCAAGTGCTGAGATCAAAAGTGTGTACCAACACGCCTGACTATAGCTGTGTTTTTAAGCAAGTAGAGAAAATTGAATGAGTACCTACAGGACATCATCTTAAAGTTTGTAGATGAGTTATTATTAGGTTTTGGGAAACTCTGAGTTTTCTTACTGCCTATCAGATCCAGATTGTTTTTCTCTCTGCTCTTACCATCTTTGGGTTAGGTGATTGCCTACCATGACTCACCTTGATCTTCCTGTTCTGGCCCCTTACATCTAGCTACAGAATGCAGTATTGATTACTCACCTTCCATGTTCCTTGACTACTTTCATAGAGAAACTGAAGCCCTTTTTTTAATAACACATTGGCTACTTCTCACTATAAAGAAATCATTAATAACAAAAAATGAAAACATCTTATTTTTTATGCTCCCTTTTCCAAAGTCTCATTTGACCACTATACTCTGATTTATTTAATTTTGTGGTGGTGTTGTATGTAAAATACCTGGTTCGTGAGTGAAGCCCCGTGGATTTTTACACATATATGTACTTGTGAGGAAGGATCAAGGTACCAATATAGAATAAGGTTGCCATCCCATAAGGCTTCCTCAGTCTTCTTCCCAGGCAGTATCCTTTCCCCTTGTACCTGGAAATAATTACTATTCTAACTTCCTCCACAATTTAATTTTTGCCTGTTACCTGAATTCCAAAGAAATGCAATCCTGCTGGTATGTTCTAGATGCTTTAGCATCTGGTTTTATTTTGCATATTATACCGATTAAGAGATGTTAAATGAAAGAAAGCTGCTTTGGACTTTGTACCTAGACAGCTTTCCCCTTTCGGGTCTGTTCTTTACTGAAAGCTTTGTAGATACCGTTTCTCTATTAAGAGTGTATTAATGATATCTTTAGATATCTCTTTTCTTAGAATGTCAAACTAAGATTTTCATTTCACTAAAAAATTGTACTAGAGAAATCACCTTTAATCAGTTCCTCAAAACAACTGTAGTTATTTCATTATATGATAGAAAAAAATATTGCTGTCATAGGAATTTTTATTTTGAAGTTAAATGGAATTATTAAGTAATTTTAGATAAGCTATATTGATGGTAAATGTTGAAGCAGGTTTGTCTGATTCGAGAATTCATTGTTTTTTATATTAATAGAAAGTATAAACACAATCAAAGGCAGCCACTTTTGCTATTTACTAATACCTATAATTGGGTGTTAGTAAAACAGTGATGTAATTGTTATTGTACAAATACATAGTGATGTTTGGAAGCCTAAGAAATTCTGAAGTTGTTGTATCTTTTTCATTTGACTACCATGGATGTTGAGAAAGGCTAAACCAAAACTAGGGTTTATTGGCAAGATGGTGGATGAGTTCCATTATGATTGACTTGTGAGGTTGCCTTCAGAGCCTCCAAAATAAATATACTAGCAAGGCAGATAAATACATGATTTCAGTAGCTCTGAAGAGCTCTTCATTTAGATCCTGTTTCAAATAATGTTGAAACTGTGTTCTTTAGCATTTTGAGGGTTAAAGATTTATAATCTGTTTTGAGAAAGTATAATTATATTACTCTCCTGCCCTGAGTCTTTTGCAGACATTAAGAACAGCCCTGGCTCTGACACTACACAGGAGTGCATTTGAATCCTGTGAAGTTTGGTACATAAAAATCTATGTTAATTTGCAAAGATTCAACAAGTAATACTTACTGACAAAAAATAATCATTGTTTTTACCTATTAGTTTCCTGGCTTAGGCCTTCAGGAAAGTATAAAGTACTTTTCCTCCATGGCTTATCCTAAACCTCTCTATCTTTGGACTTGTCTCTTCCAATTATTCAGTAATCTGAGTGCTGACCATTTTTGAAAGATAATCCTACTCCATCATTTGCTTAGCACAATCCTTGATACATAGAAAACAATAAATGATAGTATTGCTAATAATGGTTTATTTTTAAATCGTATGTGTGTGCTTTTGTGTGACATGTATATGTGGAAGTACATGTGCATTTTTATGTACATGTGTATGGCCAGAGGACAATGCCAAGTGTTATCATCAGAAATGCTTTCTTTGAGTCAGGTTCTCCTTGGTCTGGAGCTCGCCAATTAGGGAAGCCTGGCTGACCAGCAAGCTGCGTGAACCTTCCCATCTGTGCTTCCCCAGCTGAGAGTACAAGCGTGTGCCACCATACCTGGCTTTTTACATGAGTTCTGAGAATTGAGCTCAGCTCCTCATGCTTGCTCAGCAAGCATTTTACCTAACAGAGCTAGAGATTTCCAGCCACTATGGTGGCTGATACCTATGATCCCAGGCTGAAGTATTGCTGTGAGTTTTAGATCAGTCAGAACTACATAGTGAGTTGTAGTCCACACAAGCCATGGCTACAGTGTGAGACCCTGTCAGAGAGAGAAGGGTGCAGAGCAGGAAAGAATGGATAACATTTAGGATGTCTTTGCATTTTCTGTAAGGCAATATCATTAGTTTCTTAAAATATCTACTATAGAGGCTAGAGAGATGGCTCAGCAGTTAAGAGCACTGGCTGTTCTTGCACAAGATCTGGGTTTGAATCTCAGCACCCACATGGCAGCCAGCAACCATCCATAACTCCAGTTCTAAGGGATCTGACATCTTCTTGTGTCTTCTGTTGGCATCGAATGATATGGGGGTATTTACATAGAAAGTAAAAATAAATAAAAAAAAAAAAAGAAAAGGGAGACCTGAGAGCATGGGTGCCCATGTTAAAGTATATGTAGCTTAGAGGCATTGTTTCGGAATTAAGATCAAATAGATTATCCTGTTTCCTGGGGAAATGTATGGCCTGCACACAGAATTTCAAGTTCTCAAGCAAATCAAACACTGGTTTTTTTTTCTCAATTTTTATTGAGCTTTTGTACATTTCATACAACATTTCTTAATCAAATTTAGATCTTTTCCCCCATCCATGCCCCCCTCACCATAATTCATACATTCTGCCATACATGTTAAGTCCTGTCTTACATCTTTTTTTCCGTCGTTTTTAACTTTTTTGATACAGAAGTTTACAGTTCTGGTCAGTTCTTTTATCAATTCTTTTTTGTCATTATCAAACACTGTTTTTGTGAAGAGAAATTTAGAAGTGGGTTTTTTTTGGGGGGGGGTTCTTTTTGAGACAAGGTCTCCCTGTAGCCCCAGCTGTCCTAGAGTTCGCTCTGTAGACCAGGCTGGCCTTTAAATCACAAAGATCCACCTGTCTCTGCCTCCTGAGTGCTAGGATTAAAGGCATGTGCCACCATGCCCAGCTAAAAGTGTTTTTTTTTTTTTTATATATGCATGTATACATATACATGTGCTTTAGGACTGGGAGTAGATTATGCTTTTCACTGAAGCTTTCTTTCTGGTTTACTTAAGGCATGCTTGTTGAGCATTTACTACACAAAAGGTTCTCTACTAGTAAATGGAGAAAGGTAAAAAAAAATGTTTGTTTTTCCATTAAGGAAGCTATCATATAGAGAGTAATAGAAAGGTAAAGAGAAAATCTGCTGTTATACAGCAGTGTTTAGAATACTAGAAGGAAAAGAAAGAGCATTATTATAGTTTCTGGTATTGATGTGTGTTTTTTGAGTCACAGTGTAGAATAGTCTCTGAATCATGGTCATTCTGTTAGAATCCAAATTCTGGAGTAATTTGTATTACAATTTGTGTTTTTTACACTAAACTTTTTATTTTAGTAAAAAGATGATGTAAGTTAAATAGTTTGCTTGCTGGTTTTAACCAACTATGCAAACATAGTAAATACTATAATTTTCCAGTCATCTAGTATCTATTCAGAGTACCTACATACTTTGCAGTTGCTTAACAAAAATCTCTGGTAAAATAGCTTAGGATATCCTTAGGAGCCTAGATTGACATCCATCCTGCAGGAAGGGAGAGAGCCAGCTACAGTGGATCTCTACTAATGAAAGGGGCCTTGTGAGCTGATTCTTTTTCTAGTATTCATTCGTAATATATTTATCCTTTTCCCGGTTTTGCTAACATTGTCTTTGCCTAGTTCTAACATCTATTCTCCACAAATTCTGTATAATTTGAGGCTAAAGAATTTTTGTTAATGCTGGATGTGGTGGCACATGCCTTTAATCCCAGCACTTGGGAGGCAGATATAGGTGGATCTCTTGAGTTCAAGGCCAGCTTGGTCTACATAGCAAGTTCCAGGCCAGCTGAGATTACAGGAGGACCTTGTTTCAAAAAGACCAAAATAATAATAATTTTAGTTAAATAGTACATTTTGGGGGGAGGGTGTTATTTTTTTGTTTTGTTTTGTTTTTGTTGTTTACTATATCAGTTACAGTACCAGAACAAAAACACTCTATTGAGAAAGTTAACAGTTGAGAAACTTACTTCAGGTGGAGATTTTCATTTCAGGTTTGTTTGTTTGTTTGGGTTGTGTTGAGTTCTGTTATTTGCCCAAGGTTTTTCCCAGTAACGTAAAGGCTAGGGCAACCTGATCACATGTGTAGAGTTGTCAAGCTAACTGATTTAATTAGAGCCATAATTCCTAAGCCTTTATTGGAGAACTAGGATTCTGAAGACAACCTCTCATCTTGACATGTCTCATCTTGCTATCAAAAATATATATCCAAAAAGTTGGCATAAGTCCTTCCATATCATCATGTCCAAATTGCAAGGGAGGAAAAAAAGTAAAATACAGATGGCAGCATCAGAATGTTAGTTCTTTAGCAGCTCTGCCAATGTTCCTTGATGGTAGCCAAACTGGTGCTGGGCAAGCCACAAAATCTAGACTTTAGTCTGCTACTTGTCATTGATCTTTGGCACAAGTCCCTTAGGCAATTGTTAGAAAGTTCTGCAATTTTGCAAGATATTGTGGAAACATTGGTAATTATAATCATGAAGTGAATAGAACCATTTTATTCAGGCCAACTATGGAGAGTTGTATTCTAAGAGTTCATAAATAGATTACTTGTGATATAAACTATATTTTTTTGAAGGAACAATATATGCTATGTACATGGAGTTTTCTAAGCCAGGACATATAAGCCCATTTCACTTATACTGTAGTTTGGCTCATGAATATTAATATTGCTAAACTTTGGGTTTTAAAAGTAAGCAACCTTTGGTCTCAGGAGAGCAAAAGAAAAATATTAGCTTGTCTTTTTAGGGTCTAGGAGCTGATCATAGGCAAGTTGCTGAAATAGCCTTGGACATTTTCTTACTCCTTTTTGTATATATTTTAACTGTATTTATACTTTTGTTTATAATTCCACTCACTAACATTTTGCTTTTTAAGCCTTTACCCTCATTGCACCCTGTGCTTGTATATTATGAAAACAAATGTTGAGTACATCTTTTAGCCACCGTACCTTGAAAATCACCATTTCCGTGTATCTATTTATCAGTAAGATTCAGTTTATGGTTTAGGGTGCTTATCCTAGAAGAACTTCTTAATGGTAAAACTATAGGCTGAAACAAAGGAGTTATAACATGGTTAAAACTGCCCTTTTGGGGCTGGAGATGTGGCTCAGCAGTTTAGAGCACTGGCTATTCTCATAGAAGGTCTGGATTAGAGTCTCACTACCTGCATGATGGCTTTGTATGTATGTAACCTCAGTTCCGGATCCAACACTCTTTGCTATCCTCCAAGGGCCCTTGTAAGTACCCCCTGACAGGGGGAAAGGGGTGCACTTACATACATGCAGGCATAACACTTGTCCACATAAAATAAATTGTTTTTAACAAAGACTTCCCAGCCATGTGTGGTTGTACACACCTTTAAACCCAACACTTGGGAGGCAGAGGCAGGTGGATCTCTGTGAGTTCAAGGCCATCTTAGTCTTAATAGTGAGTTCCAGACCTTGACTCAAAAAGACAAAAAGAGCAAAAAAAAAAAAACAAAAAAAACAAAAACAAAAAAAGATGTCCCATTGTAGAATTATATCCCTAAGGATTATTTCCTCATTTGTCTTTTTCAAGAGAGCATACAACAGTATACACATTGCCAGTGTCAGAAAGGTATAGTAAGACTCTAGAAACTTCTATATTTGTCTCTACAGTGCTGACAATTGCACCAATAACGGATACTGTGACAGGTTTCTGTGAATGTTATTCATAATTTAAACTTAGTAAGTATACTACTCAGTTTTAGTGGTTATAGCTCAGTCTAGAATATTAGCATGTATATTTTACTTTATCTGTTTTTACTTGTTAACCAACTTGTAAGTTTCACAAAAAGGACAGGCAATCTGAGTTTTGTTCATTGCTTTGTCCCTAGCAAATTCAGTAGTACCTAACATGGTGTAGTGCTGAGATTATTTTTAAGTATTATTTTAAGAATTTTTCTTCATAGTCTGTCCATATTTAAAAGGCTATAATTTTATTATATTGAAAAACCTGGTATGTTTTTCCTTATGTTGTTAAATTATATGTTGTAGGTTTTGTAATGTTCATAAAGAATATGGTATTCTTAAAGAAAAAATGAAGAGTAGTCAAACCAAAGATTATGCTTAGTGATAGATGCTTTTGGTGAAGTTGGGGCACTTGAAGTTCACATTTCTTGGTAAAATTAAGATAAATGAAGTACCTTTACCTATTCTGCGTTATCTTTCCCTTCTCACAGTTGGTCCTGTGATTGGTAGTTGATAAACTCTGATTATGACTGAAAGAAAATAATAGGTTAGCAGGCTAGATAGAAGAACAGTGACTCCATTGGGGGTTTTCCACATTACCTTTTGTATTCCTCTACAAGACATTGGCACCTACAGGCTACTGTTTGCTCTGTCTGCTAACAGAAAGCAGACCTACAAAGGTTACCCAAACTGTTTCCCTTTAATTAGAAACAGAATGTTAGGAAGGAAGTTGATCATTTAGTCACCTCCTCATATGTCTGATGAAAATACTAAAGTTTAGATGAATAAAAACTTCGTGAAGCAGAGAGCTTAAATCATGAACTCTGACTCAAGCAGATTGAATCCTTGCTCTGCCACATAGTAATGATGGGTCTGTGGGTAAGTTACTCAGCCTCTGGGTATCTCAGTGTCTTCATAAAATTGTTAAGACTATTAAATGTATTCAGTACTGTCATTTAATATACACCTTCATCCTCTGGGCAAATGGCATTGTTGCTAAAGGTTGGCTAATTTGAGGCATGGAAAAATTAGTAACTTTTTCGTAACTTCATGTAGTGCAGATGCCAATAATGGTCTTGTAGAGGATAGGCTGGCAGGCCAGCCAGTTAGCCTCGGGAAGCTACCTGCCTTTGCCTCCCCAGTGCTGCGACGACAAGCATGTGCAGCTGTGCTGGCCCCACACCAGTGAGAGACCCTGTCTTACGAAACAAAGTGGACAAATCCTGAGCAGCTATACACCTCCATAGGCACATGTACCACATAGATCCAAACCAAAAATTATCTTTCTTTTCTGAAACAAATAAAATGTTATCTTTATGTTACTGAATAGACAAGTTCTGAATGGTTCGCTTTTTTAAATTTGGAAATTAAAAGTTATATGCTCTTGCCACTGTTCTTGAGGACTTTCTGGTTTTAGGCACTTTCCTAATCCTTTTATACCTTTTAAAAACATTTGTGTTGGGGCTGGAGTGATGGCTCAGCAGTTAAGAGTGCCAACTGCTCTTACAGAGGACCTGGGTTCAATTCCCAGCACCAACATTGAAGCTAAAAACCATCTTTAACTCCAGTTCCAGGGGAATCCGACGCCCTCTTCTGACCTCCGAGGCATTGCATGACATGAGTGCACCAACGTACATGCAGACAGTACACTCATACATATAAAAAATAATAAATAAATAAAAACATTTGTGTATTAGTAATCATTCTCATTAAATAGATCAAAAAGTAGAGATCAACCTTACTGTAGGTCATTCAAGTAACCACATAGTCAGGTAGACTACAAACCACAAGTCTTTTCACACTTATTTTTCAAATTTGCCTGTATTTTGGATGCACTTGGAAGCTTTATCAAAACAGGAAAAATAAAAGAGTAAGACTTCTTTTAGAGATGATATGTGAATATTTTGTTGTTGTTGTTGTTTTGGTTGTGGGTTTTTTTGGTCATTTTGAGACAGGGTCTCACTGGAGCCCCAACTATCCTGGAACTCACTATTAAGACCAGGCTAGCCTTGAACTCACAGAGATCTGCCTGCCTCTGCCTCCTGCGTGCTGGGATTAAAGGTGTGCACAACCACGCCCAGCTCAGGACTTGGAATCTTTTAAGATATCTTCTGATCAGTCATATCAACTAGGGTTAAGAATCACTACTTGGGCAAGGAATGCAGCTGTGTGGTAGGCCACTTACCTAACATGTATCATCAGGTCCTAAATTCAGTTCCCATCCCCAGGAAAATAACCCACTACTTTATAATTATTATTGCTAGCTTAAAAATTAATTTTATTTCATGATCTAATTCAAATAAAAGCTATATAAAGACTTAGGGCTAGAATAGAACCATAACAAAGATTTAACATACCTACTTGCATAAATGACTCAACATTCATACAGATGATTTATGATGTATTTTTATACCAGAATTATAGGTCATAGGATGTAATATACCAGATAACAAAGGTCATTTCTAAGAAATTAAAACAATTAATAAATATAAATAAGCTATAAATACATGCAGTTTAATAAATTTTCTATATATAGAGTCTCCAGTTTTAATAATTTTTCCAAGCTATAATTTATTATCAGGTATTTATAAATATTTGGGAAGCCATTTGTATTTGATGTAAGTATAGTGTACATGCCTGCGCCTGATCTGTTATAAAGTAAACAAATTATATGCTAACTTTATAGAAATAGTGCATATTTATGAAGTATTTGCTTATAGTTCTTTCACACTTTTCCATTTAGCAAAATATTAATATCCATAGAAAGCCAAGTGATTTTTATAAAAAAAAAAAAAAAAAAAACACAGGCCAGGCGTGGTGGCACATGCCTTTAATCCTAGCACTTGGGAGGCAGAGGCAGGCGGATCTTTGTGAGTTCAAGGCCAGCCTGGTCTACAGATTTGAGTTCCAGGACAGTTGGGACTACAGGGAGACCCTGTCTCAAAAAAAAAGACCAAAAAAATAAAAAAACAACAAATATTTAATAGTACTGAATATTGTCTGTCTGAGATACCAATTTTTTTTTTATAACGTTAACTATCCCCCTCAAAAGAACAAGAATGTTTAAAGTGGTAAAAGGTTTTCAAAAAATACACTTATAGCTGGGCATGGTGGCACATGCCTTTAATCACAGCACCCAGGAGGCAGAGGCAGGTGGATCTCTGAGAATTCAAGGCTAACCTGGTCTGCATAGTGAGCTCCAGCCCAGCTGGGGCTACAGAGAGACCTGACTCAAAAAGACCAATACACACACACACACACACACACACACTTATAGTCTCTGAAATTAGGAGAAAAAAACTTCCATCTAGCTTCAACTTTTGGAAAATCCTTTTAAATCTTAATAAAAGTGTGATGAGAAGTTGTGTATTAGGCTTTATAATGTAGCTTTGGCTAAGATGACTTTTGCATGACATTAAGTGTGGATCCTGGACTACTGGCATGGTCACACCCCTATTGGTGGCATAAAAGACTTGTTGAAAGGATCCAGGGCATGGCTTCATGTTGATTGCACATATTAGGTAGCTATGCAGTGTACAGCCATAATCTCCATATTCACTCACTTGTATTCTTGATCTCCTGAATTTCTTTCATGTAGCATGCTGTAGTAAATAAGGTCAGGCAGAGTTCCAGGCATCATTCTCACCAGCTTTTTGACCAGTCTTTCTAGTCTAACCTTACTCAAAACAACAGCAATCTACTTAGGCTCCTGAGTACTTTGCATCAACCTAGGAAAGAGAATCCTCTTACCCCTCCTTTCTTCTGTGTGTTTAAAGTAAGATATAGGGTGGCTGGAGAGATGGCCTAGTTGTTAAGAGCTCTGACTGCTCTTGCAGAGGATCCAGGTTCAATCCCCAGTACCCACATGGCGGCTGAGAACCGTCTTTAACTCTAGTTCCAGGGGAATCTGACACCCTCTTCTGACCTCCACAGCATTGCATGACACGGGTGCACAAACCTACACGCAGACAGTACATTCATACGCATATAAATTAAGTAATTAATTAAATTTATAGTAAGACATAGGGTAAGTGTTGAGACTCAGAAAATCATTAAATCTGAATGCTTTATGAAGAAGTCACCTTCATTCTATAATTCCTTCTAAGAGGTTATTCTATGCATATTTTATAGGAATGTATCTAAGAGTGATGAACTGTTTTGTTTTGTTTTGTTTTGTTTTGTTTTGTTTTGTTTTTGAAACAGGGTCTCCCTGTGGTTCTAGAACTCAGTATAATAGACCAGGCTGGCCTTGAATTCAAAAAGATCTGCCTGACTCTGTGTGCTGGGATTAAAGGTGTGCACCACTATACCCCTCAAACTATGTGTTTTTATAGTTTTTCTAATAGTGTGTGGCCTTGTTGTTTTGTAGTGATTTCCCAACCAAGGATAGCCATTTTCAAATATAATAAGCACAGATCTGCATTCCCAAGACTTAACATTTAAATTATTCACAGAAGTACCAAAAGCCTACTTTCTAAGCATGTATTATGCTCCGTTAATAATATTTACTTTTATGTTGCTCTGTTTCCAAATATTGGACCCTTAACTAAAGCAAATTACCAAAAGTTGTGGTATAATTTTGTTAATACCAGTTTTTAAAATAGATGGATCTCAATCAATCATGTGCTTAGTATTTTACAGTGATAATTGGTTTGCATTAAGTCAGAACTTAGATAAATAGGACTACTATATTTATACAGATATGTTACTGACTTTACAACTTGCCATTTTATAAAAGTAATGATACGTGTTTGTGGACTTGAATTTCCAAACCCTTTTGCCAGATAGGAAAAGGAGAAATTGCATATAGGTATTGTAGCTTTTCATGAATACACTGTTTTGTTTTGGGTCAAAAAATACATGAGGAAAACAGTTTAGGTAGAGGCGTTTTTGGACTTTTCATGTCATTTAGTGATTAAAATGCAAGCAGTGCTGAGAAAGTACTTCTATAGACATTTTAAAGGCAACATTCTGGACAAATTACTGTTTAAAAATTATTGACAGATAGAAGATATGTGCATACATATTGTACATGGTGTTTTAAAAATATTTCTGTTAAGAACTTGCATAGTTATTTCAGTTAAATTGGTTGACAGTGAGAAAGCATTTTAATCTTTTCATTCTTCTATATGATTAATGCCTATAACCTATTCTCTTACATTCTTGAAATACATAATTAAATTATTTCAGCTGTGATTTTTAAAATGATGTTTTTCTGGAGTAAAATTTTCCTCTTTTTATGTTCTGTGATATTGTAGATTAGTATTGCACTTAAGATTTTCTTTTAAGAAATGAATTACCCAATTAGAAACAGCCTAGCAATGAAAAGAGGCTCTGTGGTGGAAGAAAAGGGCTAATAGTAGATAAATTGTTCAGGAGGCTGTTTGGATTCAACTTTAAATTAAAAGCACTTTCAATCACTAGTTAATATAACTGCTTTAAATTTACAGACAGTGGGAGTAGCTCACCGTTACCCAAGTATGCTTCATCTCCCAAACCAAACAACAGCTACATGTTCAAACGGGAGCCCCCAGAGGGATGTGAGCGAGTGAAGGTCTTTGAGGAAATGGCGTAAGTAATGTCTTTTCTATCAGCTGGGATCTGCAGCTTTTTACTGAGAGTTGAGTCAGGTGAATCAACTACTCCATCCAGCTGATGCTTGTTTCAAAAGCAAATTATAAAAAAAAGAATTGAATACACACAGAAGGTCATACTAAAGAAGGATTGGAGTTTGTAAGCTAGAAATGTGTAAGTCAGTACAAAGAGACTTAAAAATTCATCCTTCTAAAATTTGTCCTCTCTCCTCCTCCCCTTTCTGCTCCCTCCTCCTTTCTCCCTCCCTGCTGTCCTCCTTTTCTCTCCCTCTCCCCTTTCTCTCTCCTTCCTCTTCTATCTCTATGATTCTATAGGCCAAAGGGAAAGGGATCTCTTTTCTCCATTGACATATTTGGCATGTTTATTAATGACTTCATGCTTTCTGTTCATTTTTTTTCATTTAAATATTTCAACATGAACAGGTTAGAAATTAGACTAGGAAAAGGTTGATGATGTAAACTTGGGCTTCTAGAACTGTTCAAAGGCCAAGAGCTTCTTTGTCACACTCATTCTTTTGTCTCAGTGTAGGTACCTGATGCAACCTGCTGTCCTCTTGCAACCTAGAAGGGGACACAGATGGACTTTCCAGGAGTTGGTGGCTTAGTTTTGGAAATGGAAGGAGAGAGGGGAGGGAATATAAAAACTCTATTCTGTTGGTTGACTGACTCTCTGAGAGACCATTGAAACTTTTTTTTTCCTCCCATCTGTGCTAGTAGAAGTATATCTAGAGATGCAGAAAAAGGAGAAAGGGCTTAAAACCAAATACATGATAGGTATTGCCTCTCTTTATACTTAACAGCAAAGTTTATCCTAACCTTGCATAGTGTTTAAGTATGATGCAGATTTTTTTCATATTTTTAATTATTGGAAACAAACAAATGACCTCTAAAAATTTGCTCAATCCTTTTGAACATTGTTGTTTGTCAAATACCACTTCAGTGCTGTGTACATGAATAGTCTGCCAGCTGACCTGTGCTATGGAAGATGTTTATCCCTTTGTGTGCACTTTACCCATCCTTGCCATTCACATTCTAGCTGTTTTAGAGAAGTCTAGTTTATTCACAAAGTGCTAAACTTTTTAGTGATTGCAAACCTAATTTTGTTTTGTGGTTTTAGGTCTCGTCAGCCTATCGCGGCCCCTCTCTTTTCATGTCCTGACAAAAACAAAGTTAATTTCATCCCAACTGGATCAGCTTTCTGTCCTGTAAAACTTCTAGGCCCTCTCTTACCTGCCTCTGATCTGATGCTCAAAAACTCTCCTAACTCTGGCCAGAGCTCAACCCTGGCAACTCTCACCGTTGAACAGCTTTCTTCTCGAGTTTCCTTTACGTCTCTTTCTGATGACACCAGCACAGTGGGCTCTTTGGAGGCCTCTGTCCAGCAGCCATCCCAGCAGCAGCAACTCCTGCAGGACTTGCAGGCTGAAGAACACATCTCCACTCAGAACTATGTAATGATTTAAAGCAGAGGGGGAGCTGGCCTCCACCCATGTTCCTTGGATTGGGAGTGAGATCTTAAGATGTCTATCTGCATGGAGTGACAAACTCTGAATACCAACACCAACAGCAAAACACTTAGCATCATAAAATAGCTCTTAACACTGATCTTGACAGGGACCGAACTCCTATTCAGCAGTTTTGTGGAAAGCAGTAATGCTTGCAAAATGTGTGTGTCATTCAGCATTTTAAGTGGAGACTATGCATTTCATAGTATGTTTGACAATTAGTACTGTGTCCTGTGTTTTGTTCTAAAATTTCAGTATAAATAAGCTCTATATCAAAAAAAAATTGCCTGTCTAAATGGAAAATGTCTTGCTGTGTTTTGTCCTATGGAAAATACTGTACTTCAGGATTATGTTTACAATTGATCCAGGTGTTTGTTTCTAACTTCTGTAATACATACAATGCAAAAAAAAATGGCCACAACAGTTGCACAGTGCCCACCCTATGGCCTCGCTTCAGGTACTTCAGTTGAAGTCTAAACTCAGGTAACTTGGAATGTATATCATTGGGATAGTAAACATTTCACAGCTAAAAAGCTAAAGAGGGACCATCACTCTTTTGCCTTTCCTTATTTTATGCATTTCCCTTTCCTCATTCCATTCCACATTCTTAGAATAAGAAATGCATTCAGCCCTAGGAGAATGGTAATCCTGGACATGAGGAACACAGGAGAACCAGCAAATCTGTGGCGTATGACATCACTTGTGTCATGTGGTTACCAGTAGAACAACTGTTGCATCCACTATTTCAACATGTGTCAATGTGGCTTTTTTAAAAGTTCAGGTGTTGCTCAGTTAATAGCTATTACAATGTTGCAAACAAAATGTTCAATACTAGACTACATAAACATTCCACATTGTATGTGATGAAATTTAAAGGCAAGAATATCTAGGTTTAACTTCAGAACAAGTGAAGTTTTGCAGGAGTAAATAAGGAATTTTTCCAATATTGGCCATCAGGGCCAGTTGCTACCATTTTTATCTAAAGACATTTATGTTTAGTTTTGCCTTAGGAAATTCTTTAGTTTGCAGCTTTGAAAGTGACACACTTTGGTTACTGTTTTCCTCAAGCAATTTAGGTGCATGAGTTGCATTCACATAGAGAAAATATGTGTGTCTCAGAATTGATGCAGCTTAGCAAATTGTTGACTTACAAGAGCAATAGTTTAACGCAGTTTCATTTAAGCTTCACATAACACTATCATGAATAATTTTGTTAAGACTTGGAATGTGTGAAATAGAGCATAAACCGAAGTAAATAGCCTTGAACTTGAAGTCTTGACATAAGTTCTCCACAAAGTCTGAAGAGAGCCTAAGATAGTCCTGATTGGTCAGTTGGAGAGCCTGACTTCAGACATTGTTTTCTGCAACACAGACCTTATCCAAAAGTAAAGGGAAGCTTTTCTATTTATATTCCATTGCTTTCAGTTCAGTTAAAACCTAGTGTTCTCTCCACCTAAAGTGTATGGCACAATTTTTTTTAAATTAGGGGAACAGGGTGCCTACAATTAATGTTTCAGTTCCCTTCAGTCATTCCTGGGTTTTTCTTTGTTTTTGTCTCTTTTCTAAGGAGGTTGGAGGATGCATTGATAGAGAAGAAAGCAACACCATTTATTTTTTAAGAAATTGTGTGTGTGTGTGTGTGTGTGTGTGTATGAGTATGAGATAGGGAGAGACTGTGTGTGTGTGTTCTGTGTTTTACCATCCCCAGTTCTCTCCTTTCCACCAAAGTTTGCAGTAACATTCTCTCCTGAAGCTGCATTCTGGCTCCTTTAGTCAGTGTTATATTGTAGGAGACCCTCACAGAGAAAAGGACTCAGTTTACTTTTGCCATTTTTTTCACAGGGGAACCTTTTAAAACAATCTTTTCAGCAGCCGACACCTTTAACCCTAATAATCTCAGGCCTTGATGAAAATACTATATTTTGTAGATTATGGTTAAAGGGAGAAAATTACTAGTTCTGTAAGATAAATATGAGCTCCACTTAACTTCTGATATCTGGTTTAGCATTACATGATGTGTTGATCTTATGCTCTGCTTTTGTCTAAAGATGCAATAGTATCAATTTCAGAAAGATGGACTGAATATGCTTTTTGGTGATGAAATCTGATGTATGATATTTATAGTGATGTGCTTTTATTTTCTCATGAGAAACTAAATATTGTGTTGTACATTTGTTCTTAGCATATATTAAAGTTTTGAACCAAATGTGTTAAAGCTTATGCTTTGCTGTGTAAATTTCCCAGAAGTTGTTGAGCTCAAATGTATCCTACATCCAGCTGTAGAAATTTGTCAGAAATTGTTTAAATTTTGTATATAGTTGTACTGTTTAATTTTAGCCACTGTGCTGAACAGTATTCAAGTTATACAATATGGCTTTACACAAGAAATGTGTGGCTTCTGTTTTGTATTTTTTTTCAGTATAGAAGTTCCTGTGTCTTATTTAAATAAAGTTATTAGTAAAACTGGAATAGTTCACATATGTTTTGGAAAGAGTCGTTGTTGGGGTATTATTCAATGGAGGTGGTTCACATATGTTTTGGAAAGAGTCGTTGGGGTATTATTCAATGGAGGTGAATTCTGACATGGATAATGGCATTGGTGCTCCTTGATTTCCTGACCTATCTGTCTAGAGATGTGGGACGTCTCACTGGATCAGATTTCTCCAACTTGGTTTCCTCTTGACATTTGATTTCACACTTTGAATCAACAAGGTAAGAAGTTGAATATCTAGAGTTCCAAGTCTCGGCACTGCTTCCAGCTGTGAGCACTTCAAATAGGAAAAAAAAAAATTGTTCCTATATCGTTCTTTTATACCTAGGAGTTTATAAGGGAACAAGTCTAAATTCTGTGAAATCACCTCCAAGGAAGGTGCATATTTCTTGCCAAAAAAGTCATGTAATTTGCTGGGTTCAGAAGAGAAAAGGAGAAAAGGCATACAAAGGAGTCTGCCTGGTTGTTGTGCTCAGTTACGTAGATAGGGCCTTGGCCATATGAGTATTAGGAATTTCAGCAAGACACTTTGAGAAGCTACTTTGAGAAACAGTTTGCCAGCAGATAGTTGTTCATTTCTGAAACAAATGAAAGAATTTGATAAAATTTGACCTTTTAGTTGTACTTAAACACGATTGTTTTATTGATATAGTTTTTGGCTGACAAAAGCAAAATTGAACTTTTTGAGGGTAAAATTTATCAGCTGTCTGCTTATGGGTATGTAATTCACACAGGAAATTACCCTATGAAAAAAATTTAATATAGTTTATTATAAATTTTATTTGGATTATAATACTATATAATTTTTTTCCGTTTTGATCATATTAAAACTCCCTTCCTAATCTATACATCTCTCATCGCCACGGGGTTTCATGTACTCTGTTGTATATATTAAGGCCAGGCGAGTCAAGTTTGTGTGCCCAAATGTCCTTTAGTGTACATCATCCACTGGAGCCTGGTTAACCTACCCAAAGACACACCCTTAATAGAAAACCAACTCTCCCTCTCCCAGTAGTTATCATTTGCTAATAGTTTCTCAGCTGAGTTGGGACTTCTTACCCCCTACCCCACATCTATGCTGGGTTTTTGTCTGGCTTGAGCTTGTGTGGGTCTTGTGCTTACTGTCACCATTGTAAGTTCATGAGAAACTTCTCAGGTGTCTGGAAAAACACCGTGTTTTATTTTCTTTTTTTGTGGACAGCAGCCACCTCTGATTCAAGTCTTTTTGCCCCCCCCTTTTTTTTTTTTAAACGATCCATTTATTGGGATTAAACTAGTTACACAATTTAAAGAATCAATTTGGCACTACTCTGTACAGGGATTATTCCTGTGTATGCTGACACTTTAATACTGTATCAAGACCAGTGCTGTGCTTAGATTGGGCCATTCAGCAGGTAGATACTAAAAAATATACTGGAGTATTCCTTTAAGGAAGACTGTACAGCATGTGTCACAAGATGACAAGTGGATTATAGAAATTTGGTATAGGTGTCCTATTTAGGGATAAACACTCTCCAGTCTCTTATTCTCTGAACTTTGACCAGTTGTGGCTTTCTGGGTTAGTCACCATCTGTTGGAGTTTTACTGGTGAGAGTTGGGAGATGCATTAATATTTTTCTGCCCCCTGCTCTGCTATTTTCCTTGAGCTTTATATCCTTAAAAAAATTGAATTTCATTGTAACTGAATTTGAAAGAAAGTAGAATTTCAGCCCTTGTGCTTCAGTTGGATATCATAATCCTAGTGGGAGTAACCATGAGAGGTAAGTCAGTGTTTACAAAATCAAACTTAAGGAGAAAGGAGAAACATTTTGTATTCCAGTCTTAGATAAAAAGTATTGCAAACCAAGTGGTTTCCTTTCCCTGAATCCCATCCCTCACCAGGAGTGCCACCTCACACCTTGAAGTTCATCCTATCTACATACTACCTGTTGTGTGAGGGTCTGTGACTTTCCACCCCCTCTCTAGTCCTCAAAGCTCTTGTCTGTACCCATATAGTTCACTCTTTCATGAGTCCAGAATTCCATGGATTTCTGGACCTGCAGGATCTTTAAGAAAAGGGATTAATTATACCTCCACTCAATATCTTAACATTGGTTCTCGGCTTCATAGCCCTGTACCTCCTTAGACATCTCAGTCTTAGTGATTAAATAAAACAAAGACATCCTCTTGCTCCTGTAAGCTGTCCTTTTATGTTCCTCTACTCCCTGCTTCTTAAAACAAGTGGAATTTCCACTTGTGTGTCACCTGATGTTGTCTATATAAATCTCAGGTCTTATTTCTTCTTTTCTCAACACTAATTTTCAAGGTGATGTGGTAGTAGGCCACACAACTGTGCCAGCTAGATAATTTTCTTTGAAATAACATTCTGTTACTGAGACAAGCTCACTGAGTATGCTAGATTTTCCAGTAAACTCAATGGGTACAGATCAGAGGTCAGAAAACTACTGCCTGTGGGCCAAACCTAGCCTACAACTTAGTTTCAAAGTAAAATTTTACTGGAGCAAAGTTACACTCACTTGTTTGTGTATTGACTATAGTCATTCTGAAATAAAAAGGATTAAGTATTTGAAACAGGGACTCTGCCCACAGTGTCTTTTTGTCACCTTGTTCTTTATATGAACAAAGAAAATTACTAATCTGTGGACTAACAGTCTGGAAGAAGATATAGAAGATAACTTGCATCATCCATGTGAATGTTTTCCAGACTAGAATGGAGATGGTCTATACAAAATCATGCTGCCCAAAGAACAGAGGGAGGAGGTAGGAAGAGAGAGCCTCCTGTCACCCAGGACTGCTAGATTCTGTTGACACTTGGACAGTGGCATCAGACAGTTCTCATTTTACTGAGATACTTGGCATGTGGTTGACTGTTCTAAGTAAACAGACTACATGCTATTTGGAAGGTTACCACTTGGTTAAAGGCGGTAGTAACTGGGGCTAGAGGAGAGGTGGCTCATTGGTTAAGAGCACTGACTGCTCTTGCAGAGGATCCGGGTTTGATTCCCAGCACCCACATGGCAGCTAAGAACCGTCTTTGACTCCAGTTCCAGGGGAATCCAACGCCTTCTTCTGACCTCCACAGCATTGCATGACACGGGTGCACCAGCCTACATGCAGACAAAGGTAGTAACTAATGAGCCTAGTAGACTGACCAGGGGTGTAAAAGCCCCTAGGTTTGGGTTTTTATTAGCTTGGTAGTGGCCAGGTAGAAAGACACTGGAAGCCTGGAGTATTAAAGCATGCTCATGGAGGCACAGCCTTTAATATATAAATGTATATATACTCCTATAATTTGAGGAGTACGTTTAAGTAGGATATGATGATGCCCCCCCCCTTTTTGAATTGACAAGTGCCCCCATGTGCTCACCTAAAGGGGTCACTTGGGCTCATTAAATGGACATGAGGGAGGGCTTCAGCAGTATAAAAATCTAGGGTTTTTTTTTGTTTTGTTTTGTTTTTGTCTGTTTCCTCAGACATGCTACCAGCAAGAGATGGAGACTGCTGATGACTGGCCAGGTTCCCTGTGGGAAGTTTCTGATCATAGGTGACAAGTGAAAGTAAGGCTGATGACCCAAGGCTGAGGGGTGGGGGTGGGGGGCACAAATGGATGCTGAAAGGAAGAGAGAAGCCATTCTGGGCTGGGCTTCTCTTAGCCAGCAAATGATGCAGATAGAAGAACAGAAGATGTTGCCTTGGTTTAGGCAGCCAGCTCATTCCTCAGACTAGACAGCACACCACACAGCTCAAACCATCTAACGTGAGCAAAGAAAGCTCTTCCTTAGAGTAACAGTTTTGTGGAGAAGAGGAAAATAGATTAAAATAAGTAAAGGCATGGAGGACTGGCTCCCCTTGCTCTTCTGTGCTCACACTCGATGTGAGTGGGATCAGCGGCGCGTCCTGACTAGGTACTCCCATTGTTCTGATGGCTCTGGGGAAGCTGGAGTGGAAAGGTGCTTGGACAGCTATAATACTTTTACATATTCCAAAGCACCTGAGAATTCATTTTCCCCCTGCCTGATGAGTGGGGACCGATGACTAAACAATTTCTGAAAGTAGAGATGGATCTTCAGGAAAAGCTGTATGTTTTTAAACCATATTTCTAAATTCCTATGGGTCTGATGGAGTTGGGTTGTGCCTTCACTCCATATGGCAAAAGTGGTGTTACCAATACATGGAGCCGTGTTGCCTGGAGGCAAAAAATAGTCAACTAGTTCTGTACCCTTGAATAGAGCAGACTAACTGGAAGACACTTGCTAACCTGATACTACTTCCTACAGTCCAGACTAGCACTATGGTTGAGCCCAGTGCCTTTTCCAAAGGGGGAAGAAATAGTTGCTGAGGATAAAAGAATAAATAAACGGGTTATGGATTGAGGGTAATTCAATATTAGAATTAACACCTCCAGAGAAGTTCGAAACAAGGGGTTGCACTGTCTCCACTCAGTTACAGCAGATCCTCCAAGAAGGAGCTACATGCTTGCCGAGAACACTCCAGCTTTTGGATCCTGACCATATCCAACAGAAGCCTGCAAACCTGAGTAGTTTCACCCTGGGACACATTCTTTCAAGGTGACATTGGAAGCTTATTAGGATAGGAGTAGATTCTAGTCTACCAATGTGGCAGAATCTTTTTTGCAAAGTATATCCCTTTGAGTATGGGGTCTATGTTAAAAAATCAGGGACTATCCTGTGATGTGTATGCTTCGTTTACATCCCTGGTTCAACACTACTTTTCCTAAGGCACAGCATAGAAACTAGACTGTACCTTCCAAGACTTAAGTACAGTCTGCAGACGTTGAAGGCCTTTTCAATAGTCCATCCCAAAAGAGTTTTGTCCCACACCCCAGAAGAGAGAATGAGAGACCAAAAAGAATCTAAAATTTAGACCATAAATAGACCCTTGCCCAGTTTCTCCATTCAGACAACTAAAGATCATGCCTGTAGAAAGACATCTCAAAGGACGGGATTTGGAATAATTCCAAATAGCTGAGCATGGGAGGATTCTGGAGAGACAAGGCAGTTCCTCGGCCTTTCCATATCCTGCCTTACACCTGTCTCCATCCGGATTCTTTGTAACATTCATAGTAAACTGCAAATGCAGTGTTTAAAAAATTCTTTCATATTCCTCTCTTTAGAGGACAGTTTAATAATCCTCTCCTTAAATGTGAACTGGAGTTGCTTCTGAATAGTATAGGGGAGAACTGGTAAGTTGTCAATTCTGAAGCTCAGTTATAAAAAGACTGGTGTTGGGGCTGGAGAGATGGCCTAGCGGTTAGGAGCGCCAACGCTCTTGCAGAGGACCCGGGTTTGATCCCCAGCACCCACATGGCGGCCGAGAGCCGTCTGAAACTCCAATTCCAGGAGAACTCCAGTTCCAGGGGAATCCGACACCCTCTTCTGACCTCCGCGGCATTGCACGACACGGGTGCACAGACTTGCATGCAGACAGTACATTCATACACATACAGAAAGAAATAAAATTAATAAAAAAAAATTAAAAAAAAAAGACTGGTGTTGTCTTGGGTGTGTGGCTTTCTTGTATCCTTTGCACTGGGGGAAGGGGAAGTGTTACTGTGAAGACACTTAGGAAATCAGTGAGGGAGCCAGTGGCCAATAGTGAAGGCCTTGGCCCACCAGTGCTTAGAAACAGCCTCTAGCCCAGATACAGCTAGGGATGACTGCAGTCTCACCAGGTACCTTGAGCCAGAACTACCAGTTAAACTGCTCTTCTGGGGTGCCTGGCCTTCAGAAACTGTGTAAAATACCCTGTGCTCATAGATCAAAGCATCTGTGCTTTGTGGTAATTTGTCATATAGGCTTAGAGAACTACAATAGCAGCTGCTGCCCTTCCACACACACACCCATCAGGACCCAGAATCTTACCCAATAGTTCTCAAAACAAGGCTTGCTGTTGTAGAATGGACACTTTTGAAAGTAGCCTGGACTAGTGACTATGTTACTGTGACCAAACACTTGACAAGAAGCAGATTGAGAGAGGAAGGATTGTTTTGGCCCACAGTACAGAGGAAGGCAGCTCACTGTGGTGAGAAAGTCTTGATAGAGTCTGTGGTGGCACAGGCGTGTGCCTAGGACCCCTCACATCTTAATGACCTAGGAAGCAAAAAAAGAAATGTCAGCACTCTGCTCAGCTTCTCTTTTTCCCCATTTTTCTTCAGTCTGAGACTCCAGTCCATGGGGTGGTTTTGTCCATAACTTGGAATGACGCTTCCCTCTTTGTTAACCTTCTCAGAAAATGAATGCCCTTATCACAGACATGCCCAGAAGTGTGTCTCCTAGATTATTCTAAATCCAGTCAAGTTGGCAGTGAAGATTGGCCATCACAAAGGCCTTTGGGCTAAAACAGAACTTCCTCATAAAATTTTTGTTATTTGAACATTAGATGATATTAAATCTCTACTGAGCATGCTCCAAGTTAACTTGTCTTAACAGTAACCAGTAGGAGGAATTAAGATTCTTAGCAACTTACTATGGGAAAGGAGGCTAGAGAAGGTGGAGTCGTTGATCAGATATTTTATAGAAATATTTTTCTATTTTCATTTTATGCATATGAGTGTTTTGCCTGCATGTACCTAAGTGTACCTGTGTTGTACAATGCCCATGGAGGTCAGAAGAGGCTGTTGGATTCCCTGGAACTAGAGTTACAGACAGTTGTTATCCACCATGTGCTGGGAATCAAACCCAGGCTCTCTGCGAGCATACCCAGTGCTCTTAACCTCTGAACCATCTCTCTAACCCTGCATTGATCGGATTTTAAAGCTGAAAAAGGGAGAAAAAGATAAAGGTCAGAAAAAAGGGAAAATTTCTAACTAGATGTTCTCATCTTCCCTTTTGTTGCTGGTTTGTTTGTTTGTTTGTTTGTTTGTTTGTTTGTTTAAGACAGGGTTGTGCTTTGTAACCCAGGCTAGCCTGGAGCTCATGATTTTACGTGTCAGCCTCCTGAGTGCAGGGTTACAGTATGCACCACCATCTTGAACATCTTGTTTTCCCCCCTTTGGTTAACAAGAGACTGGCAACCCACTTCTTTGAAATGGCCTATCTTATTCCATAGGTGCTTGCATCTTTCAAAGAGGAGAAAGAAAATAATTTATTTCATTGGTTCCAGATCAGTTTGGTAAGGATTTCTCTCATTCATGGTGGCCATTTTCTTAGGACTAAGAGTTTAAGCAATTAGATCATTTTTCCTCTAAAAGATTTTATGATAACAAGGAATGGGGTCCCTTTCACTTTAAACTCTACTTGAGCCTTGGCATCTGATTTGAGCATGACTTTGACGGCATTCCTTTAGCTGGTATTGGCTATGGCCCTGCAGGCAATGGATGTTATTTCAAACCACTGTCTGGAAGCAAGATGGATAAAGGGTGCATGCAGGGCTCCACAGGACCTGCCAAAGCGGGAGAAGGGTTCATGCTAGAAAGCTAACCCTTTCTTAGGGTTTCTATTCCACTTTGTAAAGGAAAAGGATTACACTCAAGGGACAAGAGTTAACAAAGGGCACTGCTCGTGTGCGGCAAGAAGCAGCCTGCCATTTTTCATATGGACTGGAGTCAAGGCAGACAGGGTAATCTTATCTGACTTCCCTTCACCTGCTCCTCTGATTACAGACAAACAACTGCTGTGGCCTCTCCTGCTTCCCTTCCCAGTGACCACCTTGGAGCAAGAACTAGAAGCTTTGTTTGAAGAAGCTATTCCTATTGGAACCCTTTCTCCTGATTGCGTCTCTGAACCCATGGCCAGTGCAGCAGGTCCTGTTGGCAGAGACAGCTGTAGATGGTTACTCCTGATGACTCACTCTGACAGGTGGTAGAGGAATAAATGGGTGAGCTTTCATAGTACTCAGATGCCCTTTGGAAGTATTTGACTATTATTTTTACAATAAGCATATATTCCCTTTGTAATGATTACACTATCAATGTAACTACCTTGTGAAAGGCAAGGAAGCAATATGACCTTAATTTTACAGGATTGACATCCTCTTGCCTCTGCTTACCACTCCTGAGCATCCATCTGCCCATCCAGTTTGCAGCAGAAGATAGATATGACCTACTTTTCATATTTCCAACATAAGGGCAAGATGAAAACCAAAGGAAGTGATCAATGCAAAGATAAATGTTTAGCCATGCTAATAATCAAAGCAATGAAAATTAGAGCAGGCTGTGCCTTTGAATTGGTAAAGAATAAAAAGGCTAAAGTTCATTGCTGACAAAAGGTGAAGGCATTGTCACTGGTATGATCTGGATCCTAAGTATTCCTTCAGGAGAAGCAGCCTAGTAGGAGGACAGCCAGTGAGATCCTGTCCTTGAAGATGACATTGAGTCCTAGCCCTCTCTCTCTTTTTGCTTCCAGGCTGGCACAAAATGAATACATTTCCTCTGCCCAGCATTTTCCCACCAAGATGTACTGTGTTTCTGCAGGCCCAAAGTGACCACGGTCTTAGACCTGTGAAAACATGACCTGCAGTAAATCTCTCTCCCTTATAAGTGGTTCATCTTGGACATTTTGTCACTGTTGGCTGACTAACACTCTTGTGTTCTATAAGAACAGACTGGCACATCCTTTCTGAACAACAATGTGTGTGGCAGTGCTTCCTGCCAGGCATCAATAAGAATGTGAAGCTATATGGTCATTTTGTCTTGTAAAAATGTATATGTGGGGGCTGGAGAGATGGCTCAGCAGTTGAGAGCACTGACTACTCTTGCAGAGGACCCGGGTTTGATTCCCAGCACCCACATGGCGGCTAAGAGCCATCTTTAACTCCAGTTCCAGGGGAATCCTACGCCCTCTTCTGACCTCCACAGCATTGCATGACACAGGTGCACCAACCTACATGAAGACAGTACACTTATACACATAAAAATTAATAAATAAAAAATTTTTTAAATGTATATGTGCAATTGCAAAACTCAGTGGCGGTCCTGTGTGAGTGGATAGTCCTTTAACATCTGTTTTTCTGTTGTCTGAACTTTGGTCTGTTAGCACCTGTTAACCTTGTCATTTGGAAAGCAATGCAAGATAATTTCTAAATATGAAAGGAGGGAGGAAAGTAGGAAGAAAAAGAAAAAAATGGGAACAACAGCTTTAGTTCTAACTCATAGAAATGAGCAGCATGTCTCAAAATCAAGGTGGCTTGAGAGCCAGGCATGGTGGGAACATGCCTGTAATGCCAGTGGATTTATTACGTTGACACCCAGGAAGCCCTGAAAGCCATCTTCTCCTGTGTGCTTCTTGAACTGCCTCATTTAGAAAACTGGAAAGGGCTCTGTATCCCAAGCAAATACAGAAGCCAGAAAAACACTGAGATAATTCTCTGGAGTGTGACTCCTGTTTCTAGTACACTTTATTGCGGCTGCCCAATCATGTTCTACAGATGCCTAAAATGGGTAGCTGTGAGATGAGCCCTGACACTTGGGTCAGTTGGGAATAAGCACCTGCAGCAGGTGCTTTGGGTGAGAATTAGCAGTGGATCAGATCTTGGGCCACTCTTGTGGGGCCTGATATTCCATCTAGCTGAGTAATAGGGAGCAGGCTTTTGCCCCGATTTCCTGCAAAGGGCCAGGGGTCGAGCTTGCCCCTGCTGTCAGATGGGCAATCGATTCCTAGCCCCTTGAGTAGAAGGTGTCACATTCCTGCCACTTCTGAAGAACACATCTTGGTTTCCAGAGGCAACTGGAGCCTCTGCCTGCTAGCATAAACAAGGCCTTTGTAGAAAGTGCACTGTTGGGGCTGGAGAGATGGCTCAATGGTTAAGAGTGCCTACTGCTCTTTTAGAGGACCCTGGTTTGAATCCCAGTGCCCACGTGGTGGCTAAGAACCATCTTTAAGCTGGGGGTGGTGGCACACGCCTTTAATCCTAGCACTCAGGAGGCAGAGGTAGGCGGATCTCTGTGAGTTCAAGGCCAGCCTGATCTACAGAGTGAGTTCCAGGCCAGCTGGGGCTATAGAGAGACCCTGTCTCAAAAATAAATAAATAAATAAATAAATAAATAAATAAATAAATAAATTTTATTGAAAAAGAAAATGCACTGTTAATTTTTCCTGCACTCCCTGCCCCTATCCTCGCTTCAAGTCCACCAATTGCTACTATATAAAACCCTAATCTCTTGCAAATAAATGAGTTGAGGCCAACTCCCAGGTTTCTTTTGACCTATGGAGTTTTCTGAGTCCCCTTCCCCCCTGCAGTCCGGCACTTGAGCAAAATGGCTTTACACTCACAAGGAGACCAGTGACCCACAAGCTCAGAACACCCAAGAACCCCACTGCTCCACACACTCTTACTATCTTTGTGGCTCAAATAAAGGCAAACAGTTTGATGATTCAACACTTGTTTGTTTCTCCTTCTTGGCAAGTTCCTGCTCCTTACCCACTGAAGGAAGTCTTTACACTGTGCTGTTTATGATTTTGTCAACTCCCATGTCACTCCCAGTAGAAACTTGTCCTTCCCCATTCTGGATCCCATTAGCTGTGCAGCATAAGGGAAACTGGCCAGATACTGGCATCAGATAGGAGTGAAGGATGGCCTTGCTAGTCTGGGAGTTTTTATTTATAAAGTGGAGCTAATCTACCTTATTCTGCTTGGCTATGTCTTGGAAGTTCAGCTCAGCATCCTAGATCAAGGTGCTGGTGAGTGCTTGTTCTGGTTTGTAGAGGGCTGTTTTGTCTTCACAGGTCTTTCCTCTGAGACAGGGAGCACACTCTAGTGTTTAATGTTATTTGGACCATCTCCTTTCCCCACGATCTCATTTTCTCTTAATTACTTCCCAGTGGACTTATTTACAAATACATTGTTACTGGGGATTAGAGTTTCATTGTAAATTGAGGTGTACACAGTTAAGTTCACAGCAAATACCTAACTTCCTTTAGGGAAATAGCAGGCAGACATGGTGGAGCATACCTGTAAGCCTAGCACTCAAGGCAAAAGCAGGAGGAGCCTGAAGACTAGCCTGGACAACATAGAGCTTCAATGTCAGCCTGGGCAAAATGGACTCTGTCTCAAAAAGAACGAAAATCAAACAAAATTAGGTAAATGCAAATTAAAACTACCTCCCACCCACTAGGATGCTCATAACAATACATTTTAAAATGCTTGTAAAAATATAGAGAAATTAGAGAAGTTGCTTACTCCGTGGGGAAGTTGTAAAATGATGTAGCCACTTGAAAAAGTAGTGGGTAGTTTCTGAAAAGATTAGAATTATCATTGGAGCCAGCAATTCCACTCCAAGGTTATATACACAAGAAAATTTTATTTATATATATATATATATATATATATATATATATATTTATATATATTTATATATATATTATATATATATATCCACATAAAAGCTTATACACAAATGTTCATACTAGCATTGCATGCAATAGCTCAAAAGTAGAAACAGCCCAAATGTCCACCAATCAGAGGGCTGCATAAGTCACATGTGTACACACAGGTAAGAATTACTCGTCAATGAGAAAGAATGAGATGCTGACCTGCTATATGGATGAGCCTTAAAAACATTTTGCTAAGTGAAGCAGGCCAAGCACAAAAGATCACATACCGTATAATCCCACCAACATGAAATGGCCATACAGTAAGTCAGAAGTTAGATTAATGGTTCCCAGGTCTGAGACAGAATATGGGTACACAGTTTCTTTTGTTTAGAGGATGATGATGGTTATGTGACTTTGTTAGTATACTAAATAAGCCATTGATTTGTTTAATTTACATGGGGCACAATTTAAGAAAATGTATGCATGTAAAAAAAATCCTATATCAGAGTTAATATGATGAAATGGGCTTATTGCATATAGCCCAGTGCCTGGTCTTGAGCAGCGTCTCTGTGGACAGTTGCTGCTCATTTTCCACTGGCTATAGAGCTTCAAAAAGGGCTGATGTAGTAAACATTCACATAGTTAATAGCTGAAGGGTATTAACCCAACAGATGTGCAGCAAACTCTTGCCTCTGAGCTCTGCTGTGCATCTGTTGTACCCTCCCTTGGTTTCAAAGCCCCACCATCCTGGCTGCCCATGTGACTCAGATTTTCCCCACCATCTTACCTGTGATTCTGAGTGCTGCCTTCTCTTCCACTGCCCAGATCTGGAAAACAAGCCCAAGAGCACAAGATGAGTGACCCTGCAGCTCAGGCCCACCCACTGTCTTTCCAAGGTGTTTCCCTTTAACTACAGAGTTTGTTTATAGGACAGAAAAATCTAGGCTGCTTGGCTCTGAGCTTCTAATCCCAGGGTTCATAACTGGAGCCCAAGATGGAGAAGCCGGAGCCCCCCTCAGGCTGGTTGTGAGGCAGGTAACAGATGGGTGGCAGGCTGCAGGCGGCTAGAGCTGGGGCTCGAGTGGGGTCAGGACCTGCTGTCTTCTTTCCAACTGGAGCCAAATTCTTAGCTCACCCCGGATGGTAGCTCCTACTGGCAGGATAAAAATACACTTCGCTTTGACTGCCCAGGACTATGCATGGCTGTTTTAGATGTTGAGGGCAGGGAAAGAGGATAGAGTACAGAAGGCCGGGGCTTCCCTGCTGAGAACCAAGCCACTGGGGAGTCTCCGTCTTATTTACACATGGGCGATGAGGGCTGTCAGTGCTCAGGAGGTTCCAAGCACTCCCAGTGCCCTATTGTTCATTGACCCCTTTGAGAATTTATGTAAATCCCAGTCCATTTCCTCTAGTAAAAGGTGCATTTTCACAAAACCTTACATATGATCTCAGAGGATGTGCAAACCAGTAAAACTAAGAGGTCCATAAATCCCCAGACCAGAATAGACTTTACAACCGAGTTGGCAGAAGTAGAGACAAAGCAAGCACCACGTTGGTCTCTTGAGTGATATCAGTCTAGAGAATTCCTTTAGCTTGTGCTGTGGCCGGGAGACCAGCGAGGGTGCTATGAGGGAAAGGAGGGAAAGGCACATTTTGCCTTACAGGTCAATGGGATACAGCTGGCATGATGGGGAAGGCCTGTGGCAGCAGCTGGAGGCTGGCTGGTCACATTGTGTCAGTAGTCAGGAGGCAGAGCACAAACGAGAAGTGGGACCAGGCTATGAAACCCGCAAGGCCCCTCTTCATGACTCACATCCTCTAGAAAGTCTCCATAGCCTTCTCAGTCAGTGCCACCAGCTAGGGGTGAGACGTTCAGACATACGGAACTATGTGGACCGTTTCACAGTCAAACCACAGGAAAGAGCCTTGAAGAAGCTGCCTGTCCTATTGCTGTAGAGAAAAGCATCCTCCTGGCCAGAGCATTCTACTGAAATGCTCCAAGAATGTTAGACAAGTGGAGGGGAGGTTGATAGCATGAGGGGCTCCAGAGTTTGAGCGAGTTGATTTATGCTGTCCAGGAGACTGGACAGAGGGTTCAGTGACTATGGCCAAGTGTTTCAGAACTCTTGAGAAAGCATTTGGGCAGGGTGAGCATAGCAGGACCCTCGGGTCAGTATTGTCCTCTCAATGGGCAGAGGACAAAACATAGGTGTTTATTTTGTATTAAGGGCAAAGATCCTATTTTCACAACTGAGTTCAAAGAGATGCAATTGATCAAAGCAGCTTGGATGCACAGCAGGAGTCCAAGACACTCAGTTCCTGAGATGATTCCTACCCATCTCACTCCCCACTTTTCTTCTTTTACTTTTATCAATTAATTTTGTTCTTTGACAGTTTCGTGCATGTATATAATTTAGTTTGATTTCTCTCTTCCCCCACCCTCCTCAACACCTCCGTCCTTACAAATCCCTTCTCACATTCATGTTTTTTGTTCAGTGACTTACTTGGCTTAGTGGGGTCATCTATGTGGCCATGGGTTTGGAACTATCCACTGAAGCCTGCTGGACTCCTCTGTGGGTGAACAACTGAAGACAATGACTCGCCTTCTCCCAGGATCTGTCTGTATCTAATGGTTAAGCAAGGAGGGGTAGGAGCCCATATGCCTCTTTCCCATTCATGGCTGTTGACAGGGCCAGTCTTGTGTAGGCCCAGTTCTCTGGGACCATCCTTTTTTATACGGGCTGGTGTATAGAGAATCCAGAATCTGATCTCTCTCTCTCTCTCTCTCTCTCTCTCTCTCTCTCCCCCCTTCTCCCTCCCCCATTCTCTCATCATATTTATTAAGGAATAATTTATCCCTACTACAATTCACCCCCCCCCTTTTTTATTGGTTTTTTTGAGACAAGGTCTCCTTTTAGTCCCAGATGGCCTGGAGCTTGCTATGTAGACCAGACTGGCCTTGAACTCACAAAGATCCACCTGCCTCTGACTCCCAAGTGCTGGGATTAAAGGCGCGCACCACCACACCAGCCAATTCACCTTTTTTAATGTGTAGTTTTTTATGGTGTGTGGATTTTGACAACTCAGGTGGTCACGTAGCCATCCACACAATACTGGAAGAGTCCCACCCCCCAGTTCTCTTGTGATCCTTTGTAGTCCCCCCACTTTTCTTCCTCTACCTTTGATAGGATCATCTTATGTTTGTCCCTAGAGGTCTTCATCTCCAAAAATTTCTTGCAAATGGAACTAAGACTTTGGACCAAAAAACACTCATTAATTAACTTCTTACTTTGGAATACTTTTAGATTTACAAAAATGTTGCAGATAATAATGCAGATTTACAAATCTTCATAGCCCCTTTTCTCCGGCTTCCCCTCTTATTAACATCATACATAACTATAAGACAATTGCCAAACATTTTTTAAAACATTGGAACAGTACTGTTAGCTAAACTGTAACTTTGTTTGGGTTTCACTGCTTTCCCCAATAATGTCCCTTTTCTGCTCCAGAATCCCATGTGGCATTTAGTTGCTGTGGCTTGTCCACTCTTCCTCTTTCCCAGCCACGGTGGCTTTCTTCTTTGAGACTGTTCTTTTGAAAGATCTGATCAGGAATTTTGCACAAAGCTCTCATTTGGCTTTGTTCTTATTTGTTCTTATTTCTAAACTTGGTTATGAGTTTGCAAGAAGACTACCACAAATGTGATGTACACTTCCCATAGCGTCATAGTAGGGGCACATGGTTTTGGTGTGAACTATCCTGGTTTTGTATCAGTAGCTTGTTCATGTTGATTGACAGATAATACCCACTTGTATGCTTATGCCAGTTTCTAAAAACTCTTTTAGCAGCTGAAAGGCATCTGGGTTTCCAGTTTGGGGAGACTACAAATAAAGCAGCTATACATTCATATACAGGCATCCGTGTGAACATAGATAAAATCCCCCCAGGGTAAATTCCTAGTGGTGGGATTGACAGGTTGCATGGCAAGCATGCACTTAACTTCTGTGAAGCTGCCAAGCAGTTTCCCCAAGTAACTATTCCATTTTGCCTTCCCATCAACAATGTGGGAGGAGTCCAACTGCTCTGCATTCTAATATCTTTTCATTGGTGGTCTGGTTAGTGTCTCACTGTGAAAAATAAAACAACAATAACAAAAAACCGAAACAAATAAAAAAACCAACATTGAAGTTAGCAAGTGTTACATACAGCGTGCGGTCCAGCAGGGAAAGCCCTTCTTTCCTCCTGGCCTCCACAGAAGATCTTGTCTAGTAGAAACTTGTTCATTCAACTTTTCAAATATTTTTTTCCTCTGTCTCTCCGTCTCCCTGTTTCTGACTCTCCTTTCTTTGACAAGGTCATGTAGTCCAGCTGGCCTTGAGCTTGCAGGTGTCGAAGGTGAGCCTGAATGTCTGACCCTCCTGCCCCCACCTCCTGAGTTAGGATCATAGGTAGAGCACCATGCCCACTTTATGTGGTGCTGAGGTCAACCCTGAGGCTTTTACCTGCTAGGCAAGCACTACTGACCGAGCCACATCTTCGGCTTCTCATTAGACTTCCTAGGTTACTCCTCATCCCTCCTCTATTTCTTTGATATTTAGGAATGAGGTAGTAAAAATGAAGAAAGAAAGTGGGGCTTGGAGAGTCTTCTGGAAGGTCATCGAGAATGAACTGACTCATTACCCTGCCTTAATAGTGTTTCGCTGGGTGAGGGAGCCTTGACGATGCCTGTGGCCCCAGCTCTGTGCTTTTGTGTATAGGTCAAGTCATCACCAAAGGGTCATAGAACTGAGCCCTTTCCTCCTTTCAGTACCTCCAATAGGCAGGGAGTGCTTTTTTTCACATTTATGATGATGAAACTGAAGCTCAGAAACAGGTGTGGCTTATACCTGGTGGAGGCTTAGCTTGACCAGAGATTTTCCTGGCTTCAGAAGAAATGCTTGTTCACTGCTCTAAGCCACTCTCATATCTCCTACTGTAAATCTGGAAATTGGCTTTTGCAGATGAAAATGAAAAATGAGTGTGAGAGAGAAAAGAAAGCTGGATTCTTATGGGAACTTTGTACATCTTTGCATTCTTTCCTATAGCTTGCTATCTCTAGCGAATACTTGAATGTAAAGGAAGCCAGTATGAGTTCCAGTCCTGGGTTGCCACTGACTTTGAGTATTTTATTGATGACTCTGATCCCGTGTTTTCTCACCTGGATAGAAATGCTTTGGATACAGAGGGTTCTATGTTCCTTTTGTGATGCCTGAGAAGATGTTGGAAGGCAGGGAGGCTCAGATCACTGAGAGCTCCAGGCCTGCACCAGTAGTACTCATGGGCTCCTGCAGGGTGACAGGGCCCTGGAAGTGATTCCAGTCCTCCAACCATCCTGTTCTTATTCACTCCTCTCTGACGGGTGTTTCTGGAGGTCATTCCAGTGGAGCAACTAGGGCAGGTCTAGAACCTTCTTCTGCCTAACCTCCATTTTTTATTCCTTCTGCATCCTTCAGGAAGAACTATCCATTTTTTATCCTTAGTCCTTGAGGACCAGACTACAAAGGAAGACACATGCAAAGCTGAGAAAACAGCCCATTTCCCACCCTTTGATCCCAGTAAATGAAGACTGCACATAGGATCCCAAGCAGGGTAGATTCCAAAACTTTGGCTGCATATGCTGGTGGTCATTTGTCTTCTAGATTGAAGAAATGAAGAGAATCAGCTGAACGCTAGAGGATGGTTGTTGTGACCAGCAATCGAGCCTCTACATCCAACTGTGTCTCAAGCTTATAGACTTCTGTTACGGGAGCAAATAAGCCCACTGCCTTATCTTTTCCATTTTTATTTGAGACAGAGTCTTGTTTAGCCTGGGCTTTTCTCATATTCACTATATAGCCAAGGATAAATGACCTTGAATTCCTAGTCCTCCTGCCCCTACCTTGCAAGTGCTGGGTTTACAGATATGATATTAAGTCAGTTTGAAATGAGTTGGGTTTTAGTAATGACTAGTCTATAAACTTTATTTTCTCATTATTCACATGTGTTCCTCTTTGAAAGTTCCAGAATACTAGTACCATTTGATTTAAAAGAAAGTTAACTCTGAAGGCTCCATGAAAGTCCAGGGCTGAGGCAATGTAGGCTGCCCCACGCCCATCATAAACACTGCTCATCAGAAGGCTTCTCAATGGTCAGCCCTTTGGGTTTACCTCCAAGTAGACATCTAGGTTGCAACAATGCTGAGGAGACCTGCGTCACTGCACCGTGAATGGCACCCTTCGGAGGGCTGGGAAGGAGCCTGTGTGGAAGACACCAGTTGATCACAAAGACAGGTGCAGCTCTGATATATTGGCAAAATAAAATAGTGTTAGTATTTAGCCCTGAGCCCTTGCCAGAGATGGCCTCTGGGATGGGGTTTCAGTGTAGCATGTCCTAAATGCTTCAGAAGCTGCAGCAGGGGCAGAAGGCGGTTGAGGCCTGGTAAGTATCACCTTCACCCAGATGGCTGGCCAGCCTCACGAGGTGCCTTCATTGGGCCCTCAGCCCTGACCCCATGCCAGTTATAAAAGCTGGCCACAGCACAATGGATGTGCTTCTTCAGACCCAGGGGTGCTGGCTCCAAGCAGACCACGTTTTCTCAGGCGAAAACCTCCAACAAAAAACTGCCAGCTCTTTCTAAATCAGTGAATTTCTAATTCTGAGGCTGATGGATGCTTTTCTCACTCACCCAGAACTCAAAATCAACTTGACATTTCTAAAATTACATTTTGAAGGGAATGAATCTGTAAAGTGCATCGAGAGTCTATGCCAGTCAGGAAAAGGAGGCAGAAACAGTCACGTCTGGCTCTTCTCCCTTCAGTGTGTGTATTCTGTGTCTGTTGGACGGGGGACAAGGAGGACAGGGAGAGGCACCAAGCGTTGGGAACAGACGGAAAGCCCAGGAACAGGTGCCTTGTCTTTGCCCCAAAGTCCTAGTGCAATAGTGGTTCCGGCCGGCTGCCCTGCAGAGATGAAGATGAGGGAGAAGTGAAAGTGTAGGCAACGTGGTAAGGCACTTTTTCTCCTTCATGCCAGAAGCAGGCTTAGTGTGGGCAGCTGGGGAGGCCCCGACGTGGGGCCCAGAAGAATCTCCTTGGCCAGGCTGGTGCACAGGCCACTCACGAGAGAATCAGGCAGCAGCTGCTCCTCCTTAAACCGGAGAGGTGGTTGAGGGGTTTTGTGTGAGCCAGATCAAAACACGTCTATCAGAAGGGATCAAGGGGCCGCCCAAGTGGCCTGCAGACGGGAAAGGACATGGGATAGTTTTTCTTTTTGCAAAAAACTGTAAAGAAAATGCTTCCAACGAGAGTCCATCCCTTTTCCTTGTAGCAAAGTTTGTCCAGCTGCTACAATCCTTTCTTCCACCCGCTAATCAGTTTTAAGATGTGACCTGCTGCTATTTGAATTAACCCATTCAAAACAGAAGAACCCCACCTTCTTAGCCCTCCCAAGGCCTGAATGGAACCAGCTAGGTGCTCCACTACGGCCGTGGGGCTTCGATGGCTGCAAACAAATGTGACCTAGGATGGAACTAGGACCCTTAGTCCTCATTCCACACAGGGCACCTCAATTTGGCAATGAATCTGTTGCTTCCAAGGTGACTCTAGGGTGGTGGTTGTTGGGAGACAGGTTTTGAAAATAGGGTCCTCTTACTATATGCTAACTATGGATCCTTCTATTTGCAGAGAAGTATGCCAGCCACCATTCATCAAAGAAGCTTCTTTTGCAACAGACTGAGATTATTACAGAGTTCCACAACTTGTCACACATAGAGAATAAGTGTATGGTCAATCCTAAGTAACATCTACAATGGAACTTCTACCCCTAAGGCTCATGGAACATAGTGGAACAGGGGGTGGAGAGAACACTAATGCACCTCTCAACTCTCGAGAGTCCATGAAGCTCCCTCATGCAACAGAGGGCAATAAACACAAAAGGCCACGAATGGCCAAAGTGTAAAGTATAAGAGTCTACAGAGTGTGGGTCTTTGGATAGGACTCCTATATTAAACTCTACCTAGCCTTAGCTCAAGGACCCATTGCAGAAGAGGGGGCAGAAACTTGTAAGAACCAGGGAAGGAGGTGCATGACCATATGAAAACAGAATCTTACAGGCTCCTGGGACTTTGCTCATATGAACCTACAGCAATGCTGTCAGCATGCACAGGACCCATGCAAACTCGAGCAGACAAAAACTTACCATAGAACTGAGGAAATGGGCAGCAGGCCCCAATCTTAGCCAAAGAACTATTGGCAGCCGACTACTGCTAGGTGAGGGAGAGTTGATCTTTAAGGGAGTGACTGTAGATAGGCTGACCAGACCCTAGTGGATGAACTTGCACTGAGGGACACGTGGGTATACTGACTTGACTTAATATATGACATATATGACAGACTGCATGAAATCCAGTGGGGTGGACTATGGGGAGGTCCAGGTGGGGGAGGGGATATAATGGTGATTAAGATGTTTTGTATGAAATGCACAAAAATTCAATAAAAATGTACAGAAAAATAGGGCCTGTGTTCACTGGTACAGCAGCATGTCATGGTGGAGGCATATGCCCAAACCAGAGACCACCAGGCCAGACACGGCACCACCCTGATGTGGCTGGATGAAAGTGGCAGAATGAGGGCAAGAGACAAACTCACAGAGGGACAGGAAGGCGGATTTCTTGAAGGAAACCCAAAAGCTGTGCTTAAAGGCAGTTCTACTAGCAGAAGTGGGCCCCAAGGAGGGTCCCGAGGGCTGAGCGGGGTTGTGATGCTGTCCTAGATGGAGCACTTAGCAAGCAGGCCCTGCCCTGGGATGGTGAGTTAGGGACCTGAAAACACTCTAGTGTAAGAGAAGAGGGAGGAGAGGGTCCTGATACTATGTCTTTTTTAGATTAAAAAAATTTTAATTTTTTTTTTACTTTTATGTGCATGAATGTATTGCCTACATGTATGTAAGTGCACCCATGCTATGCAATGCCCATGGGAGGACAGAAGAGGGCATCAAGATCCCCTGAAACTGGAGTTACAGATGATTGTTAGCCTCCATGTGGTTGCTGGGATTTGAACAGAGGTCTCTTGCAAGAACAGCCAGTGCTCTTAACTGCTGAGCCAGCCTCCTGATGCTATCATTGACAACCTCAAAGTACATTAATGCAGAGCTGAGGAACCTGCTAGTAAGATTCTAACCAAGGGACTCCTGATACCTGGGCATTGGTCAGTAAAGTCCACTGAGCTCAGCCCTCACGGGGTCCCACACCACTACACTTCCAGCATACGTTCCTTGCACTAGGTAGACACTTCTAACAGTCCTGTTTCTGGCCCTGCAAGAGCATTTTGTAGGGCACAGAGGTCATGGCTGTGGTCAGGGCCTCCCATGATGAGGTGCTGCTGTGTATTTCTCCAGGTGGCCCAGGAGGCCTTCTCAGACATAGGCAAGCACAGAAGTCACCAAGTCCAGAAAGGCCTCTGACCTAGCCTAGCACTCAGAACGCTTTCTGGGTTCATCACTGATTTTACCCTTACACATGACCTGCACTGCCAAGGTGTCAGCAACTTTTCCTTCCCGGGAGAGCAGTACATGCTTGCTCAAGTACAGCAGAGTTTGGCGGCCATTTTAGCGCCCCACCTCTTCCCCTCCCCCTCCATTCCCAAGGTGGACCCAGAAACAGACTCTCCAAAAGCTTCAGTTAGGGGAGTCTAATGAGTTTAATGGTGTTTTCCTACAGAGTGAATGGAGGACATCTTCACTCACAGGGCCTCTTTGGCTCTCCTCTCATGTTTTCCCCAGGCCCTGACCCCCAGCAATTCTGCACACGGGATCAGGGTTAGGAAAGCGAGAGCCACCCAGTCCCACATCTCTGCCTAATGAAACCATAGCCCCTCCCCCTAGGTGAGCTGATTGGTTGGGAGGCGTCGCTGGATCCATAGCTCCGCCCCTCCTCAGAAGGATTCTTCTCTGGGAAGCTTCTCATGCCTGATGTTTGATAGCAGGGCCAGTCCCTTTGACAAAAAAGTCTAATTTATGCCACACATGCTGTACATGAGCTTTAAGGTGCATGCGTGGCCCTCATTGAGCAGGTCACCTGTAACCTAAGAAGGGAGTGGCCAACTCTGGGATCTATGACACAGGTAGAACGTCGAGCTGTGTCCCAATGTAAAACTTCTGTTCCTAATGCTGCCTGATCCTACAGAAGTTCCGTGCAGTCCACACCCCTGGGCTTCCTTCTCCGGGAATACACAGGTTCTAGTCAGTAGCTTCATGGGTGCAAGGGGGCCCCACCTGCCTTCACTGTCCTAACTCCCACCATGCCTCTGGGTCCCCACATAGCTCCTCTCCTCATGTGACAATTTACAGTCTACAGGCAAAGGGTTATGGGGACAGTGTCTTTGATTGGCTGGAGCTTCATCAGCGCTCAGTGGAAGGTGGTATGGCAGAAATCAAGGCTCTTCCTGAAGCCCCCTTCTGAGGGAACAGAGCCACGGGAACAGGAGGAAGCACAAAGCTTTGTCAGCTGCAGAGGCTCGTGTTGGCTAAACACACATTCAGGTGTGTGATTCGGACTGCATCTCACCATGGTTCGCTGACACCACAGTGGTCCTGACAGAATATCAGCCAATAGTCCTGCATTTTCAGTACATGTGGAGAACACACAAACCCATTATACCAAATAAGAGTAAATAACTATACTGGTAGAAAGAGGGCCTTTGACCCTTTCATTTTATTAAAATGGCACATAAATATTAAAACAGCATACTGATCACACTATATTTCTGAAAGACCCGGATGAGGTGCTGTGGAGAGGTCGGAGGGCTCCCTGTTGAAGGCTGCAGACTCATGCGTTGAGCAATTCGTGTTCTTTGTCGGTTTTTCCAACAGCATCAGGATTTGATAAGGGGTCGAGGTCAGCAAAGAGGCTGAACCAGGCAGTCAGGTCTGAGGCAGCCTTGGCAGGCTCTGGGGAAAAAAGAAGACACTTCAACAAACCCACCTTCCCAAAGCCTACTTCTGCCATGCTGTGTTCAGAAAGATGAGCAACACCTTTGAAAGGGACAAATCCCATGACCCGTGGTCTCTGAGAATTTCAAGTCCCCTGGCTGGTTGGCTCACATTCCTAACTGTGGCCTGAGGCTCCATGAAGAAGGGGCTCTGTGTTCTGTGTTAAGTAACCCCCACCCGCAGTGCAACTCCAGCTAATGGCCACAGCCCACAGAATTGCTGAAAACCCCACACCCTGCCACAGCCAGGAAACGGCGTGGTTATTTCAGAAACCAGACTGAGTAGCTAGGAAGCCAGGTGCTTTCCAATGTCTGCCAGAGGAATCCCTTCAAATCCCTAAGGTCTGGAGCAATGTGGCATCTTTCTCTAACCCTTCAAAGTCACAGGCCCAGAGGAGGTTGTACAGGCCCGGCCTCTCTACCTTTTCACCTCCTCCTGACAAAGGAAAAAGGCCGGTGGTGTGCACTCCCTTACCTCAGCAGGCCTGCAATTCCTCCATGGTCAACCTCACTGGAGCCCTCCCTTCTGCTGTTGCCTCACGAAAACACCTGCCCTAACTTCTCGAATGCCATGATTAGACAGCCAAATTACCTTCCAGATGAGGAGAGAATTTTCAAAAGAGTGCCTCATGCAAGTGATTTCTAAATAAGCTGGGACTCTCGTATAAATCATTCCACATGAGGGTCTGAGTTCCCTGGCTTGGATGAGCCATGCTTTTCTCCTTCCCCAATAGGTGGAGGTGTCAGAAGCACAAAGAAAATGGCTCTCTGATGGGGCACCCTTCTAGCAAGGAGCAGCTATCTGGAATGGGCTTGCCATCCGGCTGACAAGTGTCTCGAAAGACGTTGGAAGGATAAGTTGATAGAGTGAAGGGACAGAGTGTTGGGATAAAAGCTATGCAAACAGTCTCTGATCCTTTCATCAAAACGATGCTGAAATATAAGATAGTAAATGGAGCGTTTTATAGGTTGAATTCTTCTCTCTTTTTCTCATCAAAATACTTCCTAAGTAAATTACTTTGTAATAACATAATCAATGTATCTACTATAGAGACAAGACTACTATAAGTAGTAACAGCTAGCAACAAGAAGAGTAATCTGATTAGTTCCCAGGTTATTGCTACATTGAATTCTGTGTGGTAACCTGAATTGAATTCCACATGGTTTGCCCTCATGACACCTGGTTTATTTCAGTGTGATATGCTGAGACTGGGGAGGGGCTCCACTCATCATCCAGGATGTCACACGAAGATATTGTATGAGGCAAGACTGATGTAGGTGGTTTAGTTTATCTCAATTCTTGATGGAGACTATAAGATATCTTAAAGATATCTCCAGTGGAAATATGCTATGTACTCACTTCCCCTTTCTCCTAACCTCTGCAGAGGTCTTAGAAGATCCTCAGAAAGCGATCACAGCCCTGTGGTTAGGAGCCAAGCCAGGTGACCTCACTTTGGGGCAACCCTCAGATCCCCCAAGCCTTCATCAGGAGCAAAACCAGATGCAACTTATTTGCACGGCACTTAAAAGAACATTGTAGGAACATTTTCTATTGATAGTGGAACAGACATTTCCTCTAACGTCCTGTGGTCAAAGGAAAAGGGGGTGAAGACCAAAAGAACAGAGATAGAGTTGTTAATACACATGAGATCTTCTGGGGAGCAGATGTTCTTATTGTGGCCTGTCTGTCCCCACGGACAACAGATCTCAAGAGCTTGAAAGGACCTCCTTTGACAGCTTAAGAACCTGGCCCTTTCTGAGGAGCACTAATTCAGTGCCTCATGTGGTGGGTAATGGTAGCTTTAAAGACAGCAAACCTTGGCGCCCTTTGCTACTTTGATACTTTCAGCTTATCACAAGGATTACATGGAGATATGTCCATTTGAGTCATTATCATTAGATAAATTTGATAAGGGGAAGTTTAGATTATGACAGTAAGCCAAAGATAGTCAGAATGTAATTTCTAGGTTTATGCATGGAGGTCAAATAGAAACAAGTAAATATATATAGAAAGAGAGTTAGGCAGCTGGAAAGAAAGGCAGCTGTCATGTCAGACGGGGTAACACTGTATTACCTTTCAGTGCAGAGGTGCTGTCACTTGGATTGCTTGTCTTTGGTGCTAGCCATGGAGGAGGAAGACTGACATTGCTCTCTGACCAGCCTAATATTCAAAACCAAAGGACATTAGATTGAGCAAGAGTAGTCACACTGTCCTACCACCTGCTGGGCACACATATGGCTCTCACCCATGGTGGCCTCTAATGAGAAGGCAGAGGATGGTGTGATAAGACCCTTCTCCCTGTTCCTCATATGGGAAACATTTGAGAAGACAGGAAAAGTGCAGACCATGCTCAGCTGGAAAACATGGGAAGCTAACGAAGACACTGGACTTTGAAAAGCAGCCAGGAAGTTGCTGGTGTCAAAGTACTTCTGTGCCCTCTTTTTTAAAATAGCCACTTTTTTTGGCCAAGTATGGTCATTTCATGACCACACTAAAGACCATCAGGAAAACAAGAGCCTTGCTTTCCTGTCACAAATGGGGGAAGCTAAAGCTGAATGCTATTAAACACAGCAGTAGAATAAGACCACCATCACATCTCAAATTCCAATAGGGTCCTGTACATTACTTCCTGCACATTTGGGAAATTTAATTAGCATCTATAAATAAATAACACCCCATCCCAAAGAGATGAGGGGGAAAGGTGCTGGTTGACTTTATACTTTGCCTTACAATGGAATGACTTTTGGCTTGTGTAACCCAGTACTCTGTCCCACTGCTCAGTGTGCTTAGAGGTCTTCAGGACTCTTAGTTTTAGGAAAGCAAGTCCCGTTCCCCGCAGCATTTACCGTTTGTCTTGGATATTTTGGAATGACTCATCCTTAATTTAGGATTTTGCCATATTTCACTGAACCTCTACTTTAATTCATTGTGTGTGAAGTCCTACCTTCTGTTTTATTTTGTTTGTTTGTTTGTTTGTTGTTTGTTTTGACACAGGACTCCCCTATAGCAGCAGCTGCTAGGAACTCAGTATATTGATCAGGCTGGCCTTGATCTCACAGAGATCTGCCTCCAAATGCATGCACCACCACATCTGGCTAGTTCTATCTTCTGAAAGAGGCATGGGACTTTCCTTCAGTACACTCCAAAATATTCAACAGAGAACAAGTAGATGTTGCAGATTAAGCCCAGTGCTGACTATCAGTGTATCAGTGCTGGGAACGTTAGGCTAAAAACTGTCCTTTTACTGGGATGTTCTTGCTTATAATGTTGTTTTGCTTTATAAAGGATACTTTTGTCTCCAATAAAGCTCCCAAGAGAGATCATGTTTGGATTGCAGTTCACATGAGACTCAGTGTAAGGATCTCACTCAGTATATGCCACAAAAAAATACAAGCTGAATGCTGTTTGTTTATCCTGTCATTGTAACACCCAGACTTTCCAGTGGACTTACAGAACCGTACTGTTTTACCAGTTTGTCTTTCTGTCTCATCTCCAGGAGTCATGAGCCACTTGAAGCTAGGGCTTCATGAATTCATTTTGTATCATTTAGCGTACTGTCTGGCACACAATGTGGGAGGGTTCAGGCATATGACTCTTGAATTAAGATAAACTGTTAAAGCCCTTTCAAATGGTGAGAAGTACACTTTCTGTGCATTATCTTAAGAGATGCTGCCATAGTACCTGGTACCCCATATAGCCTCTAAGACTCACTGGCTAAATGTATTTCATTTTAGACAAGTTTTATATGGAATTATGTATGAAGCATAACAAGTAGGGAAACAGATGGCCTGTGGCCTGTTTCCTTGGTATAAAACAATGAAAACTAGAAAGGATTTTCAATGTCATTACTGTTCACTGAAAAGGGGTAAATATATAGCATAATTCACAAGCACCGAGAGACTTAAAATGGCAAGGGAACTTCGTGGGATGCTAGAAATGGCCAAACTCTGAGCTAAGATGATGGCTGTACTCTAACATTTATGAGGAATACTTGACCAGTCCTCTTACAGTTAGTGAATTTTATGGCATATAAATTATACCTCAGCAAAACAACTTTAAAAGACGGTCAGCTTTTGGTGTGATCCAGGAATAACACAACCTCTGTGTTTCCTAGAAAACTGGCACACATTCATTTTCCTTCTAGACCCAAATCACATAAAAGGGATAAATGCAGAGAATTGTGGTACCAGTGGGCTCCAAATAGTGCCAATTACAGGAAAAGCTGAGAGGAGTCAAATCCCTCCTCTCCATCCTCCCCAACATGTATGCCCACTACATCCTGTGCTACCTTTCCACTAACTCCTGCAGCCTGGCCTCCCTGGCAGCAGTGTAAGCCTCACCTAGGAGCTGGTCAGAAATGCTGACCAATGAATCAGAATCCTCGAGGCAAGTTTAAGTATAGAAAAGACTGCCTCTGACGGCCTGCAGGCTGCCTGGGTCAGCATTTCTGTCAGGAGGTCTGTTGGGACAGAGCAAGGAGAAGGGCCTTCCTAGGAAGCAGAGGGGCCCATGTCAGGACCTCATCTTCCCAGGTAGATGAATGAAAATATGTAGCTTGAAGCTCTTGGATCATGTTATGCTCTTCGAGGTCAGAGAGACTCCACTTCCAGAGGGAACCTGAACTGACTCAAAGGAGAACCACATGGGGGTGCAGAAGTCAATCCCTCCTTTGAGTGTGTGTGCTATTTGATAGTGGGAACACAATGAGAAAATGCTTCCTGCTTCAAAAACATGTGTAAGACCCACTTGCAAACATGGCTACAGAGAACACTGGAATAGAGGGGCAGATTCAGAGCACCGTTATCTTTCAGAGTGTGAAATCACATTCCTCAAAGGAAATGGGAAGCATGCTACATGAAATGCAGCCTGCTTCCTTTTACTTCATGTCTAAGTACTTGAAAACCTACAAATAATATCCACATGTCAAGTCATTGAAAAAGTACCAGAAATAGAAATTGTATTTTCTCTTTTTAAAAAATATTTATTTTTAATTGTGTGTGTATATGTGTGTGTGTTGGTATATAAAATATTTATTTTTAATTGTGTGTACATGTGTGTATGTGCATGTATATGTGTGTATGTGTGTGTATGTGCATGTGTATGTGTATGTGTATGTGTTGTGTATGTGTGTATGTGTGTGTATGTGTATGTGTGTATGTGTGTGTATGTGTGTGTGTATATGTGTGTATGTGTGTGTATGTGTATGTGTGTTGGTATAAAAGTGAGTAAAGGTGCCCAAGGAGGACGGAGGTGTGTGAACCCCTGGAGCTGGAGTGACAGGCAGTTGTGAGCCATCTGATGTGGGTGCTGGGAACCAAACCAGAATCCTTTGCAAGAACAATATATGCTCTTAACCACCAGGTCATCTCTCCATCCCCCCTAAACTGTACTTTCATACTGTCTAGAAGGATGATAATGGTAGATTCTTTCTTTCTTTCTTTCTTTCTTTCTTTCTTTCTTTCTTTCTTATTATTTTGGTCTTTTCGAGACAGGGTCTCCCTGTAGCCCCAGCTGTCCTGGAACTCACTCTGTAGACCAGGCTGGCCTTGAACTCACAAAGATCCACCTGCCTCTGCCTCCCAAGTGCTAGGATTAAAGGCATGGTAGATTCTTTATAAAGGAAAACATGTCTCTTTTTCTTTTGGGGAGTTCTGGAGATCAAACTCAGGCCATTATACATGCTAGGTAAATGTTCTACCTGTATACCCACAGTCACAAAAGACTTATAACTCAATTCCTATGTAACCAGAGCTGTTGAGTACTGCTTACATGCACAGTCATAAGCCATACAAGCAACATCTAGAATGCACAGCACAGAGTCAGAATGAGGGGTTTCCTCATAGCAGCAGACATGAAGGAAGATATTCTATTCTAGGCTATCTCCTCTTTGGAAGCTGAGATGGTGGGACAGTATACCTCAGCAATTGTACAGACACACAGGACACTGTGACTCTCCTTCCCCGAGGTGTGAAGAAGAAACAACAGGCAGTACATAGGGTCACATTCTCTCCTCAGTATCCTCCTAGCAGCTGGACTATGTACATGAAAGGATAAAAATGGCACTGATGTGATAGCAGCTGTTGAACAGAATCCTGAGCTCAGGGGCGGCTCCCAGCCTCACGGGTATCACTCTGGAAATTATTTAGGGGAAGGGTATACTGAGGGTAATTATGGATGAAACGCCAAGCTGGACTTCAAATGTCTTAGCTTCTGTCAGAAAAACTGCTATTTAAAGAGAATTTAGTGTTGCTAATATTCCAGTAATTGCCATCGACTGTTCTCTAGTTGGTGCTAGTTGGCTGAGGCATTTTTTAACATGGAGGTGTGGCCAAAAATATGTCTTCCCGCCTTAAGAGAAAATCTGTCAAGAGAGGGGTGGTGAAGGGTGTGGTCAGGAGGGGCTTGGAGCTCAGGAACAAGCCAACTCTCCCATCACGAGGCTCCTTTGATGTGCCAAATGTGCTACCAATTTGCAGAAAACACATAAAATTTTGTTGGAGCTGCAGTGCCCACTTTGCTTACACATGGGGAAATACAGCCAGAAGTAACACTGACCATGAAGAGCAGTAAGCAGAGCCAAGGCACATGGCCCAGAGAACGCTCTGCTATGAATGTGCCTCATCAATTGGAAAAGCCCAAGCTATGTCACTGACCACAGCCTGGCGGGGCATGTCTCTGGGGTGGGGTCTCTGAGGTGAGATTGGCTATGAGGAGCAAAGTAGGAACCCAAAGCAATGGCGGCCATTCCCTCTTCAGGTCCACTGCACATCTGTAAGGGGCACTTAAAGACTCCTGTCTCACTGAGCTTCAGTATAAATGAGTTGAAATCTTGTGGGTGAAACCAGGTAGTAGAGAGGCTGATGGGCAGGCACTCAATAGAGCTATGTTGAATCCAGATTTTTAAAAAAAAATTTCTTTAAATTTTTTTAAATTTATTTTTGTATGTGTATGAGTGTACTGTCTGCACACAGGTCTGTGCACCCGTGTCGTGCAATGCCGCGGAGGTCAGAAGAGGGTCTCAGATTCCCCTGGAACTGGAGTTCTCCTGGAATTGGAGTTACAGATGGTTCTTAGCCGCCATGTGGGTGCTGGGGATCGAACCCGGGTCCTCTGCAAGAGCAGTTGGTGCTCTTAACTGCGAGGCTATCTCTCCAGCCCCCAGATTGTTTTTTATAACTCAGTACACATTAAGAGTAATCCATGAGAGCATTAGATAGGGGTATACATTTTAGGATTGTCATATTCTAATCTAGCATCATTTGCCAGTTGCTCTGGCTCTCTTATTGCTTGCCTCACCCACCCATTCATCCATCCATCCCTCCATCTGTCCGTCTATCCATCCATCCATCCATCCTTCCAACAAGTATGTTTTAAACATTCACTGAATTCTAAGCACTGAGCTCTGTTCTGGAAAGATGGTGAGCAACATAAATGTGGACCTTGTTTCTATGACAACCTGAAAAAGAGAAGTGAAATCAATTTTCCAATAAGGTGAGGTAAGAAGGTGATTTAAGTACAGGGCGTAGTCAGAGTGGGGAGTAGAAATAGCTTCTACAGATTGCTGGCGCATGGAGGAGACAAGGAAGGCTCCCTGGGTGAAATGACACTTAGCCTAAAGTCAGCCAAGTAAAGCACCATGCATAGGTAGATGGTGTTCGAGAAGGAGAATGTATGCCAAGGGCCTGTGGGCGGAAAGAGCTGGGTGCACTTAAGCTCATACGACTGCAGTCCAGGGGATGGACATGGTGTATGTGTCACAGTATGGTGGCTCCTGCCTACAATCCCAGCACTTGAGAGGCTGAGGCAGGAGGATTACTGAGAGTTGGAAGCCAGACTTGGTTACACAGTGAAGGCCAGATCAGCTTGGGCTACAGAATGAGACCATATCTGAACACCACCCTCCCAAAAAAGAATACATGATTATCCAGCACAATTACGTCACTGAGTCATGACAAATAAAGGTGTGGGAGGTGTGGGCAGCATTGAAACTGGTGCCAGGCCCTAAAGGACCTTGTAAAGCAAACTGGGAGATTAGACCTCACTACATTGGTGAAAAAACTTACGACTTGGCAAGGCACAAGCCCTTTAGAGGCTAGGCGATTTCCTCATGTATGTGTGGGCAGAGGAGACAGTCATGAAAGTTCCCTCCATGCACTTACAGAGGCCCTTCATCATGCAGCTCTCCAAGTCCTGCCTTGCAGTGGCTTCTCAAAGGGCTTAAAAGTGCTGCCACTCTGGGCTGGAGAGATGGCCTAGTGGTTAAGAGCACCGACCGCTCTTGCAGAGGACCCGGGTTCGATCCCCAGCACCCACATGGTGGCTGAGAACCGTCTGTAACTCCAATTCCAGGAGAACTCCAGTTCCAGGGGAATCCGACACCCTCTTCTGACCTCTGCGGCATTGCACAACACGGGTGCACAGACCTGCATGCAGACAGTACATTCATACACATACCGAAATAAAATTAATTAAAAAAAAAAGTGCTGCCACTCTGATCACTGATGAAGCTAACAATCCCATTGGTCAGCACAGAATGCTGCTCTGTGTACACGCCACACGTGCACCCCATCCTCTCTTCCTTGGCATTATCGCATCAAGTACTGGGAATGTTAGTTACCCAGCACCAAGCTAACCCAGGAGGGGCAAGAGCAGCTCAGGCTGAGAAGGTTCATCTGGGATGAAACCCACTCAGATGACAAAGAAAATCCTGCAGGACCACAAGGCTCTGTGACTTCAAGAATCTGGGACAAGGTTCTTGAACTCAGTTTGGAGAATCTTAAGTTGAAAGATGTCCTGAAACATTTATTTCAGGCAGTTGGCAATCTTTCCATTATCAGAGTCTAGTTTTAAATTAAGTTTTAGATACTGGTGGGAACTCGAGCAGGACGTTGAACACAAGGCCTCCCAACCTCGCTCGGTGTCTGCTGGGTCAGCGCTCTCTGGCTGGCTTTCCTCCTACTCACATTCAGAGGCCCCAGGAAGGCAAAAAAAAAAAAAATTCATCACTTTATGAACACAGGAAGCCCTAGCTTCCTAGTAACTTCAGAAAATCTTAGAATCTCAGCTAAATTCAACTCTTCACATTTTCAGCACATGCTCTGACATGTATCCTTTGTTTGAAACCCTACAGCTTGAAGCAGGGGAGAAGTAAGGTACGGGTGTTCTCTTCCCTTTCCTTTGCAGCCCTACAAAGGATTGGGGGGGGTGTGCAGAATTGGAATTAGAAGAGAAGTCACAGACAGCAAAGCAGGCGGAAGAGGATCTGGGAGATGAAAGACTCAAGAGATGGGATGGAAGAGGCACAAGAAGAACAGGAGGAAGAGGAGAAGGAAGAGCAGAAGGAGAGAGAAAGGAAGCAGAGGAGAAAGGAAGAGAATGAAACTATCTGACCTTGAAGACATCTCAACCCCGTAAGGGAGCTAGGACAATGGCAGAACTCAACGCAGCTGTGATCAAGCATTAGCCATAAAGACTTCTAGGACAATCCAATTCCAAACACTTGACTCTGGACCACCATTTAACTTTGGTTGGACAAGGACCCTGTCTCACCACACCACCATCCCCCTGTCTGTGGCTGCCAGATATCCTCCTGGCTGTGCGCATCTAGCCAAGCAGATTGTTACAAGCCCTGCTCTGTAGGTAGCATCCCCAGCAGAGGCCTGAAGGGCCTGTGGGAAGCCAGCTTTGGAATGAAACACTGCACTGAGAGGCCACAGATGTCCTGGTGATAGGCACAGACTCCTGAGTCAGACGACCCATGTTCAAAGTCTGGCTGCCTTTACTAAGAATGTGACCTTGGGCCAAAGAATTGCTAGGTTCCTTAGTTTCCTGGTCTATAAAACACGCATGTTAACTGCACTTGGGAAAGAGCAGATTAAGTGGATAAACTGACAGGTAAATATGGTAGTGTTTGGAGCCCATCGGGTGCCATCTTGATCACTGGCTGATGTTTTGTTACCATCTACAAGAGGCAGATACATAGAATTACATGATTTTAGAACTTAGCCTCTCAGAATTGGAAGCCAACCCAAGGTAAAATGCTGTAGCGATAAGAAGCTGAGCCAAATACCTAACTTTACAAATGAGAAAGAACAACCCAGAGAGTTGGAGAGAGTCTGACCACTCTGCAGTGTAAGATGTGGGGTTTGGGGAATCTGCAGAACAAAGCTGGATCAGACCTCTTGTATAGTATCAGTGAGCCACTGTGCCAAGACACTTCATTACCCTGTTTAGTTACTTAATTACTTAAATTGTTATCAGACTTAGTTTTTTACATGATCTGGTTAATCAGGGTAAGCAACTTAAGGTACCCAAGTTTAATAGTTGTTTATTAAACTATTATAAATACATAGTTACTCATGTGTATATAGGTGGATTTTCTAAACCAGCTAAAGTAGAAAAAAATCTCAGGCTAACACTCATCCTTTCCTTTGGGGGTGAGAGGCATTCTGATCCAGGCCTTTAAGGTGCTCAACTACTCCAAGCACCCATTCTTTACCTTTACTACACAGATAATCTGATGTTTCCCTGAACCAGGGCAGCATGGGGTAGAATGAGAGCTGCTCCTGCTAGGGTTTTGGAGATGTGGGGAACACTGAATGCCCTACTTCTTTCAACCACACATGGCATTTTGCCTGGTCACTTTGAGCCCTATAGACGTACCACTGGTAGCTGAGTAAAGGCAAAGGAAACAAAGTAACTCAGTAATGACAGAATAACTTCTTTAACACTGGTGTCTCTGGAACCTTTAGCCATCAGAAGATTCTGTTAAATAGGGATTCAGATCGTGCTTCTGGGCTGAAGATGCTGTGGCGGTTTTCAGCACAGCTGCTGAAAAAAGGTCCGATAATTGCCCAGTAGATACAAAGCTATGTGGACTAGCCTCTGCCAGCATTCTGACCTAGCCTATACGTGGTCAGGCCTCCGTGGCCTTGGAACGCTTCTCCCCTTTGCTCCTCTTCCCTTCATCCCTCTCGTGCTCAGTCAGTTCCAAGCAGTGTTCCTGCTGTAGACCTCATCCATGATGTGCATGTCCTTACCTTAGAGGGATAGTACAGGTTATCTCCTCTGCCCAGGTGTCCACGCGGCTAATTCTCACCCCTGCAAGTCTGCTTGGTTCTCATCTTTCCAGAAAGACCCTATGTAGTTACCTTGCCATGTCCCACAACACTGGCTCCCCCCAGCTCCCTGTTATCTCTCCTTCCTATCGCTGATGCCCCTCCAGCCCACAGTATGATCTACTCGTTATGCTTATCGTTCATTCACTGCCACCTCTCCATCAGAAAGTGAGTTCCAGGAAGGCAGAGAGCTTTAGCGGTTATGTTGTCAGGTGCATCTCCAGTGCCTGTCACAGAGACGGACCCAAAAGACACTTGTTAATGAGTGGATGAGCGCCTCGCTAAAACATCAGGATAACAATCTCAAGTGAGTTCTCCTTGCCTGAGAAATGAATGGTCTCCCTTTGAAGAACCTCTTTCCCTCTCCTGAGCAGACCTGGTGCATTTGTCTTGCTATCAGAACACCTCCCTCCTTTGTTCCACATGGGGTCTGGTGCTTTCCCTGGGATGTGGGGCAAGACTGGGGTGCAAACCTCCACAGGCACTGCCTTGTTGCTGCTCTTGGCTAGTGTCTGAGCAGAGCTTTTTGCACACTGCCTGTCCAGGAAGAGGGTGTGGCACCCTGCATTCTCACACTTGCCTAACTGACATCTGCTACTCTCCCTGTAGCAGCGGGCCCCACATTACTTCCAAAGCTGAGGGTCTGAGTAGGGGTCATTTGGCAGTACCGCTGGCTTGTCTACCTACGGCAGCTGCAGAGATGGGCTGAGGATCCAGGCTCTGGCCTCTGGAGCCTCCATGCCTACTGCACCTCTACTGCAAGTGGGTGGGGCAAAAGTCAAGGGAGCTGGCAGCCTCGCACCTCTGAGCTCCAGGGAAGGAAAAGGTGAAATCAGGGGTGAGACTTGGAAGCTGGGTACTTCTGTACTTCCTCTCTCCCTGCCATCGCCACCTCCATTACTGCTAATATACTGGATGGCCGCGAACAGCGCTCATAAAGAAAGATAAAAAGAATAAGGCAGTTCATTAAAAAGGGAAGATTTTTTTTTTGTCTTGTTGACCAAGTCCTATTCCATGACCTCATTTTTAAAGACCCAAGGTTGTAATAATGTATAATTACTTAATCATTCCAGCTCTGCCGTTTGTTTTCAGCTTAAAGGGCCAGAAAAACATGTTGTTTATTAAGGAGATAACCTCATTCATAAAAAAACAACTTGAGCACTTCTTAATAGCAATTCGTCTTGTAACAATTAATATTGTAAGAAAGGAGGAAAAAGTATCGCAATGGAAGAAAATGGTTTCTTTTCAAGGACCTGATTAGAAACTCAAAACTTCACCTTTAGGCTTGTTTTGGTTTTTGCACTTTGAACCAATGTGGGAACACATAGCAATGCTTAACCAGCACACGCCCTGTTGTTGAGCATTGGTGCACCCTGAACTCTTCTGAGTATAGAGACCACTGGCCACCAGGGTGGGAACCCTCTTTTTGCTGAGGCTGTGGTAGGGATTTACTCTTCCTTTGCACGCTTCAGGCAGAACAGAATTGGGTGAGCATAGAGATATGTGGTGGATGGGCAGGTCAAGATGTAGAGAAAGCAAGAGCGAGTACAGGATGCAAGAGGGGACTGAAGGTGAGAAGGTCCCAGGAAATGGCACTTAGCACCTAAAAGGAATGTAGGCAACTAGGTCTCATGGCTGTCGGGAAACACAGGCCTGGCCAGTCAGGGGAGGCCAGGGCCCAGGGTCAGGGCTACAAAGGCAGTGTGAGACTCTCATGCACACAACAAAACTGTCTTCTGTCCACGTGAGTAGCAGGATTGAGAACTAGCCCCAACTTTCCTCATAAAAATGCTGACACAGGGAGAAAATTATGAGAACAAATTGATCTTAAACTCAACAATAACATCTTAAAGTTGGGATGTGATTTGGGGATTTCAGCTAAAAAGTCACTGGATATAAAAATAAAATAATAAAATACTTCTAATAATAAAACAAAAATGCTTGTTATAAAATAAAAATACAGAAAGCATACACAGACAAATGACAAGGAACAAATTTAAATTTGCCTTTGTATTTAAAGAAAAAAAATGAACAAGCAAAAAAATTACCAGTTCCAATCTCTGTAATACCCACCTTGTAGTGAGGACTGTAAGTCTTTCATGTTTTGGTCTAAAAGCTGTGATGGAAGGAATCCAGAGCCTATCTGGGGCTTGGGGTCCGGTTCTCCCAGGCTCCCCATCAGGGCTGGCTCCTTCTCCTTCAGCCGCTCATCTCCAAACACGGCAGCCCACTCTCTGCTGAATTCACCCTCATCCAGGGACGAAGCATTGAAGATCTCGTTCAACAGCAGGAGGTCATCCTTGTCCCCACCTTCGGATTCTGGGGTCCTTGCCACAGGGCCCAGGCAAGCTGGCAGAAGCAAGAAAGCACAGTGCACATGATTTCTGAGGGCTTGAAACACAGGAACAGCTATCTTGGGGCTGGAAGGGGATGGCCCAAATGATGGCTGGATTTGACAAAAGGTTAACCCAAATTGAAATCTATCTCATGACGCCCTTTATCAACAGATTTCAAGAAGTCAACTTCTCACCCTTTTCCTCCAAAGCAAGCTCCACTCCTGAACACTATTTGAATTGAGGGGAATGGAGAGACAGTTCTTATTGCTCTTGCAGAGGACCCAGGTTCCATCCCCAGACACATATCACACAGCTCACAACCACCTATAATTCTAGTTCCAAGGGATCCAATGGCCTCATGGGGGATCTGGGTGCTGAGGGCACTTGTGGGCACATGGTGCTCATAAGTCATGCAGGCTTCCACATACAATAAACAAATAATTAGTTAACTGATTAATTAATTGATAATAACTAAATCTTTAAAAAAGAATCAAACCGACATATTCTCCACAATAATCCTAGGGCTTGGATTTTTCTTTTTTTTTTTTGTTTTATTTATTTTTTTAAATTTTTATTTATTTTGTATGTGTATGAATGTACTGTCTGCATGTAGGTCTGTGCACCCGTGTCGTGCAATGCCGCGGAGGTCAGAAGAGGGCGTTGGATTCCCCTGGAGCTGGAGTTACAGACGGTTCTCAGCCGCCATGTGGGTGCTGGGGATTGAACCCGGGTCCTCTGCAAGAGCAGTCGGTGCTCTTAACCACTAGGCCATCTCTCCAGCCTCTGGATTTTTCTTTAACATGAAAGCAGATCTGACAAAACATTTCTCAGGTCTGAAACAAAGCTAGGATTGAAAGCCGTTGCTGAGTTCAGTTCCTTGTTTGTAAAGCTTCCCAAGGCTTCCCACACAAGCCCTCAGACCACATTGCCTAGGCTCGAGCTACAACACACCATGTGGTGGCCTGTCTTGCCACCCAAGCTGGAGAGAGAAGCTCAGCACACCCTGGCCTGGGGGAGCATGTCAGAAGGCTCAGCAACAGCACCACCCAAGACAGACATGCCTGCTGTAACACAGCTGCAGGAGGCAAAGGAAAGGCGGATCTAGCTACCTGAGAGCAACAGTCAGAGAAGAACAGGGAAGGAGGGTAAGTCAAGGTCTGACAGAGAAGGTGACCTTCGGGAGCCCTAGACACAGTACTGGTGAGTGGACATGAGCCTCAGTCCTGAGGAAAGCCCAGTTCCAATCCGACTTCAGCAGGACTGTCACCTTCTGAGGCTCTGGTCATCTCTGAAGTTACAGCACTAGTGATGTCCACCTTGGAATGTATGGACAGTGTAGACCTTCAAACTCCCTGTCTGTCCAGAAGGCTTTAAAGAGAATCACTCTCAAATATGAATGCTGACAAAATACTGAGTATTGTTTATAAAGAGAATGGGGGTGTGACTCAAACCCTATGGCAAGTCCTTTCATCAAGTTTTTCTACCTACTTTAAGAATCAAGGGCTGATAGATATGTTAACTGTGGCTTTGTTGTGGTATCTAATTGCCACTTGGAAACTGCAAACATTTTTATTGTAAGTCATGAAGCAAAGAAAAATATCATGGTTCCTAGTTTGTGTGAGCAACATTGCAATTCGGATAATTATAGTAAATAATATTATCAGGTTTTCCTCAAATACATCCATATATGTGATAATTATTAGTAAAGGTTATAGTTTAAATGAAGCTTCTCCGTGTTCTCTTTGCTGGATCTATTTTCACCCACATGTTAAAGATCTGAAGATTAAGGGGATTTTTGATGTGCTGAGCAGACTGGCTATAAATCAAGGAGGAGAGAAGTCTAGTAACTCACATCACTGTGGTTTTAAAATAGTGGCAAAACATCATTTAACTGTCTAATTTAAGCATTTTTATTGTTTATATTATCAAGAAACTTTCAGGCAGACATAGCCTGTAGGTGTACCAGGTGAAGAGATAGGGAAGCGGCGCTGTAAACAGGCTTCTGTGAGGGCACCACCCCACCCAGACTGTGCAGTGTAGGGAAGGCAGAGCTGATGGAGCAGAGCAGGCAGCTCACTGGCATGCATGTAAGAAGAAGCTGCAGGGCAGCACACACAGTGTGCCCCTGAAGACCTGTCTGCTTACACATTAGCTTCAATCTCTCCAGAGTCACCTTCTTAACCTATGACAACTTTTCTAATCCCTATACTTCCTGCTTTTTGGTGAGACTGGAATACCCAACCCCTTTCTCCTGGCTTGTTTCTGGCTTGTCTATAACATGTGATTACAGAGCCAAACCCACTTCAGTGGCACCAGTTCACTCGTTTAGCCCCTGGAGGACAGATGACCTTAAGTGAGTCTTGGGATAAATGTGTATTCTTTCTGTAGTCATCTTATTCAGGTCTGTGCAAAAGCCAGCCCTGGGAAAGTGTCATTGTGGTGACAGAGATGGCTGTCCAGAAAACATCATCGTGGACATCAGACAATAAACTTGAGTCCTTTGAAAATAAACAGACAGTTAAACTGTTTTCATGATTACTATTTAGGCTTTTTGCTGTGGTGTTCAGAGTAGACTTCGATGCTTTTTTTTTTGCTAACTTAGCATCTCTTCCCTTTTCTTCAGCTGTTCTTTCTTGGGAAACACCTTCTCCTTGTAATCCTGGTAAGATGTCTCTTAGGATACCTCATCACCTTCCAACCCAGATGGGCGTGTGTCTGAGCAAACCGGAGTCCAAATCTCTCAGGCCATCGTGTCTGACTCAGGGAAGGGCACTTGCTGGAGGCTTCCCTGAATTTGGTAGAATACCTTTCTTTCTTTGGGATTCTAGGATTCAAACATGCAAATTTGAGGCTCTTAGTGATAATAAAGCCAAAACATAGGGGGAAACAACCTAAAGAGTTGAAAAGAGAATTTCTACAGCATTAACCCTGTTCCCAGATCCAGTCTTGCTTTAAGCCAATCTACTACTGCTGTGCATCCTTGATTAAATGGATCGATACATTTTGTGCAAAATTCAAAACCCATTTAAGACAGGCTTCCATGCTTACAACAAAAAGATTCCTAACCAGCACCACATCATATTAAACTCAAACACTCTAGTCATAGAAAGGAGAAAAAGGATCCATGGTAAGGAAGATACTATCCAGAGTTAGTTATGGGTACGGATTTACCTATACTGAAGTCACCATTGAGTCTTGCTTATGATTTAGCTTCCTGGTTATTTAACAGTTAAAGGAGGCTGTGCACGGGGAACACATGGTCTTCTCAGACAACTTGTTCCTTGGGTAAAAGCAACGAAACCAGCACTGACTTGAACACAAAGCACAGAGACCTCAACTTTACTGCACTGATAATTAAGACGCTTGAAATTACTACACCTAACTTGCAAGAAAAACTTAATTACAAGTCGAAAAGGACAGGTTCAGGTCTGCAACTCAACAAGTCAAGACTGAGAAATAATACTTGTCAGTAGGCTCTTGAGAACCAGATAGTGTTATCATTTCCTTGAAAAATAGTTCAATTCAATAAGAGAAAATGAAGATGCATAAAGAAACATGATAAGCTCCTTGAGAGAGGCCCTGGTCAGAGCTTCCACCCACAGAGATGAGGAAAGGATGCCACTGAGCCACGCGTAGCAATGGCTGTGTGTGCAATGCTCAGACATCAACCCCACAGATCCGTCTTAGAGCCCCTTTCATCTCTAGAAGGTTCTATGTTTACTTTCATGTTAGATAACCCAACTGCAGATATTATTATAAAAATAAAAGCTAAAGAATGACACATTCCAGTTCTCGCCTTCTACTCCATACCTCCTGTAATCCTCGTCCTTTCTGAGGTTAGCCCTTCTGTGTCCTCCCCTTTCTTCTGGTAGTTGCCTCTCTTCCCACCATTATTTAGCCCTAGCACCTGTAGTCTTGCATTCTCCACTGCTTCTTTCCTCTAACCTCAGGAGACATGTGCACTTCTCAACAACTGTCTGCACTTGATCCTGCTGTCCACTAAGGTGCCATTCTGGTGTCTTCTCACCCACAGCCACACCTTATATTCTCTTTTTACTGTCTTCCTAGAAGGAATCTTATGCTCTACTGAAGTGGCTGTCTGGAAGGTGACAGGAGATCAGTCCCAAGGGTCAGTCCCAGTTCCCTCTTTGGAGGTCTCAACCTCTGTCGCATCTTGTACTGTTTGTACTCTGGAAATGCCGTCATCTTCTGGGAGTCCCCATGCAGTAGCTCTCCTGGACAGCCTTCTGGCTCCTTTTCAGCTGCCTCTTCTTACCCTGGCTAACCTTAAGTTTTCATCCTGAATCATCCCACTTCTCTTTCCTGCAGTCTCTATTAAAGAACTTTCATATTATCACAGCTCCAATTGCACCTCAGAACAACTCCAAATCTCTATCTCCAACTCCAAGTTCTTGAATTCTGACCACAAATTCCTATGTGCAGACCCTTTATGGTACATCCACTGACGAGGCGGCTGCAACTTCATAAGGTGGCCACGTACTAGGCCTCTTCATTCAGCCCATCTGTGAGATCATTTCTTTATTCAAAAACTTTTAGTGGAACCTCCTGATGACCAAGTCAAGTACCTCTCCCCATGGTGGCCTGCAGGATCACCATATGCCTAGCTACTTATCAGTGCTACCTTCTGGCAGTCCATGATTTGGCCAAAGTACCCTGCTTGGCATTACTGAAGGATGCTTTCCTGCCTTACTGCTGAGGAACCTGTTATTTTCTCTCAATGTAAATAACCATGCCTTTTATTTTTTGAAACCAAAAGAGATCCTAGGGATCACTTCCTCTAACTCATTTTACATGTGAGGAAAAAGACCCAGGTTAGATGACCCAATGAAGGTCATGTAATTTATTAACTACAAACAGTCTGGTTGAGGATCTGTAACTTACAAGTTGAGGTGTTTTCTCACTGTGGTACCTTGCTTTGATGTACGATTTTGTATATAAGCTGATATAAAAGCCATGAAGGATCTTACATTCAGACTAATGTAGATGATTTTGTGAAGTGGTGAGGCTTTCTAGGGCCAGAGGGCTCTGCTGGCTGCTAGGTACCATGCAGGCACAGACGTGGAATGGCCAAGATGGCAAATCTACTCAGCATGACTATCCTGCCCAAAGCTCAGAAATAAGACACTTGCACCCTTGGGAAAACATTCCCCAGGAGAACTGATCCTGAACCAATGAGTTCTATCTTGTGAAAACTCATATGCAGAGGAAATTCTCAAGTTTGGGCAGACTTTGGAAAACTAGTGTCAGCTCGTTCAGGTAGTACTTTTGAAATCATACTGAGTTTCATGACCTCAGCATAAATTAGGAACACAGAAAATGGAAACATAACTACAAAGACTGAAAATGAGAGCAGAGGAAAACAAACAGATAAATGTCACTTGGTTCACCTTCGTCTGTGTGTGAAACAGGAAGACTCAGGCTCTGGGTTTCTCCCTGTCCCCCACTCCCCACATGACTAATCTTAAAGGCCACACTCCGGCAGTGCAGATGAAAACCCCAAACACCAACACCATCCTCCAGTCGCCCAAAAGAGAGCAGGGGAAGATGGGTAGGAAACCACCCGACAAAACGTCTAAACAGAAAAATACTCTTCTTCTGGCTCTGTTAACAAAGAGTTCTTGTTTGGAATTCAAGAATGCTGTTTTAAAACTCCCTTCTGGTTTTAAAACATCATTTATAAAAAAGGACAGGTAACAGTTGAGGTAGGGGAAGCCATCCATAGCAGTTCTGTGAAAAAAAACATCCAGTAGTGCTAGAGCTGAGGAGGCACACACACAAATACTGATTCCTGAAACCCTGCTCTTTCACTTTAAGATTAGACATTGGCGGGGCTGGAGAGATAGCCTAGCGGTTAAGAGCACCGACTGCTCTTGCAGAGGATCTGGGTTCGATCCCCAGCACCCACATGGCGGCTGAGAACCATCTGTAACTCCAATTCCAGGAGAACTCCAGTTCCAGGGGAATCCGAGACCCTCTTCTGACCTCCGCGGCATTGCAGGACATGGGTGCACAAACCTACATGCAGACAGTACATTCATACACATACAAAAACAATAAATAAAATAAAAAAAAAATTAGACATTGGCACAGTCTACCCCACTATGAAGCACAATCCAGGGGCTGGAGGAAGACTTTAAAGAATCTCTGTAAGGATAATTCCATGTAAAGCATACTGCATGATGATTAAGAACAGTTATTTTAACCAAGCATGGTGGTACACACCTTTAATCCCAGTACTTGTGAGGCAGAGGGAAGAGCATCTCTCTGAGATCAAGGCCAGCCTGGTCTGTAGACCAGTGAGTTCCAGCACAAATGGGGATACAGGGAGACCCTGTTTCAAACACTACCACTATCACCATCACCCCCTTGGAAAAAAAAAGTTATTTTATTTATTTTGTTTTATTAGACTCATGAGGTTCAGGTTGGTCTCAACCTTGCAACATAGCCAAGGCTGGCCTTGAACACCTGAACTTTCAACTTCCACCTCCCCGGGTTGGGATTTGCCATGATGCTGTTTCAGTATTTTATTTTTTAAAAGTGTATTATTGTTGGGGTGGGGATGTAGCTCAGTAGCAGAGCTCTTGTCTCACATGTACAAGGGATGGGCTCTTCCTCAGCACTATAAAGAAACATATTATTATTCCACAGAGTGACCAAGGCCACCAGCCTATCCCAGATACAGAGGGAGGCAGGAAGGAGGACTAGCTTGAAAGTTTATGGGAGTTATGAGAACAGCTTAGTACTTGGCCATCTGTTGTATATTATGTAACAAAGCAATCTGACCCTGTGCCTGAGGATATGTCTGATGCAGGTGACAGTTGAATGACTCAGGGGAAGTCAGGCACTGGAGATAACAGGCATGATTGCTGTGGGCTAAAGTGCTCACCTAGACCTCTAGTAGTGTTGAATGAGCTGTCACTCAGATACCTGGCCAGAATTTAGATATCAACAGTGACCATAGAAGTAAAAGAAGAAAAACTGTTTTTTGTAATATGGACAATACTTTTAATCGTCCCTTCCTAAGGAGGTATCTTTTGAGTATGGCCAAGTGGTAAGACAAGTGAGTTGAACTCATCATCCACTTCTCATCTGCTCTATACCACTGCTGTTTGTTTACTTATACATTCGTTATTTTTCTTGATCCAACCTTGAGGAACACAAAGATTTCTAGATGTTATAGCTCATGAAAGGAAGTCAGATTGTCACATGTGGTCATGTGGAGATACTTTCAAGTATCTCAAATGTCACTACACTTCTTTGTTGCTTAAAATATATTATTTTATGTGTATGAGTGTACTGTCTGCATGTAGGTTGGTGCACCCATGTGGTGCAATGCTGCGGAGGTCAGAAGAGGGCATCAGATTCCCCTGGAACTGGAGTTAAAGATGGTTCTTAGCCACCATGTGGGTGCTGGGAATTGAACCCTGGTCCTCTGCAAGAGCAGTCAACTCTCTTAACCGCTGAGCCATCTCTCCAGCCCCCTTAAAATATTTTTATATGGTGTGGTCAGATATTGGTTTTCTATCACTTTATAATTTAGTAGGAGAAAGCAAATTTCATCATGACACTGGCTGGGATGATACTGGGTGAATGCTCTTGATGAAAAGTTGCTGCGGTCCCAAGAGGTCTGCTTTTCTATTATATTGTACTCCTGCTTAAACAATGGGACAGAATTCCCACTGGAATCTGGGGGTGAATCAGCCTCCAAACAGCAGCGTGAGAGAGCTATTGCCCCTAAGTCCTATAAAATCAGCCATCCTTGGATTAAGCTCATTTTATTTCTTCACATTTAATGTCTTGCATATTACAATTAGCATTTAAATTCAGGATTTAAGCCTTGAGGAACTTTTTAAAAGGGCATACATTGCAAAGTGAACAAATGAGTCTAGTATTTTCTTCAGTCACCTCAAGTTCTCTGCACACTGACAGAATATTTACACTTGTGGCCACATTGTTAGAACTGATGTCACCCTCTGGATGAAACACAGAAGAGCAGATAGTAAGGAAGAGTCGCGCAGGCCTACAGAAGGGCTCTGCGGTCAGCAATGATGAAAGGAAAGGAAGGGTCATGTGACACTGCACTTCATTAGGAAGATCTGTGACTCCATCAGGTCATTAGGGAAGAGAACATTCTTAGCTCTATCTTTAGAACTAAAACCAATGAGGCATGGAAGTCACTTTATTTTATTTATTTTTTTTTATGCTCTTTTTGAGACAGGGTCTCCCTGTAGCCCCAGCTGTCCTGGAACTCGCTCTGTAGACCAGGCTGGCCTTGAACTCACAGAGATCCACCTGCCTCTGCTTCCCAAGTGCTAAGATTAAAGGCGTGTGCCACCATGCCCGGCTAGGGGGAAGTCACTTTAAATAAGATGTTAATCTTATTCCAATGTATCTGGGCACATGTTACTGAAGAATCTTATGAAAGTGAGTAGATACCTCAAGCAGTAGAACTTCTGATTTAATTATGTGAAGAAATGTTGGCTACCAGATTAGAGTTGTACCTAAACTATCAAATTGAAAAAACAAACAAATAATAACTCTATATCCAAAGCCAAACATAGTTTCCCCACAGGAAGGGAAAAAGAAACAGAAAGAGAGGGACTACTGTTTGCTCTGTCTGAATACAAAGGCTTAGGATGTGGGGGAGGGGCTCCCAAACCTGGGGTGGGGCCAGGCACAGGAACAGGAGTGAGAGTTTTAAAAAAAGAGTATGCTTTGCTCATGGATTGGAAAAACTAATATAGTAAAAATGTCCATTCTACCCAAATTAATATACAGAGTCAATGCAATCCCAATTAAAATCCCAAGGTCATTCTTCACAGGCTTGGAAAAAAAAAACTTCTTAAATTCATATGGAACAACAAAAGACCCCAAATAGCCAGAGCAACCCTGAGTGAAAAGAGTAATACAGGGGGGATTACTATACCAGACATCAAATTATACTACAGGGCTATAGTCATAAAAACAGCCTGGTACTGGCACAAAAACAGACCTGTAGACCAATGGAAGATCCAAACTTGAGCACATATAATTTCAGCCACCTCATATTTGACAAGAGTGCCAAAAAGACTCAATGGAGGAAAGAGCATCTTCAGCAAATGGTGTTGGCAAAACTGGATCACCACTTGCAGAAAAATAAAATTAAATCCCTACCTTTCACCCTGTACAAAAATCAACTCCAAATGGATCAAGGACCTCAATGTGAAACCCAAAACTCTGAAGGTGATAGAAGAAAAAGTTGGCAGCAACTTACAAGACATAGGTGTAGAAAAAGATTTTCTAAACCAGACAGCAGCTGCTCAGGAAATAAAGTAGACAATTGACAAGTGGGACCTTATTAAACTCAAAAGTTTCTGTACAGCAAAAGAAACAGTCAGGGAAGTGAAGAGAAAACCCACAGAGTGAGAGGAAACCTTCACTGATGATACATCTGACAGAGCATTAACTTCCAGAATATGTAAATTATTCAAAAAACAAAGAAGAAAACAAATGACTCACTCAAAAGATGGAGTAAAGAGCTGAGCAGAGACTTCACAAGTAAGGAAATATAAATGGCCAATAAACATCTAAAAAAGTGTTCAACATCACTAATAATTAAGGAAATGCAAATTAAAAACCACTTTAAGATATCATCTCACCCCGATAAGGCTGGCAAGGATCAAGAAAACAAATGATACTAAATGCTGGAGAGGGTGTGGGGAAAGGGGAACACTCATCCACTGCTGGTGGGAATGCAAACTTGTACAACCACTATGGAAAACAGTATGGAGAACCCTTAAAAGACTCAAAATGAGCCTAACGCCTGAACCAGCCATACCACTTCTGGGAATATATCCATCAGACTCTTCTTACCACAGAGATACATGTACAGCCATGTTTATTACAGCTCTCTTCACAATAGCAAAGAGCTGGAACCAACCCAAATGCCCCTCAACCAATGGCTGGATAGAGAAAATGTGGTACATCTACACAATGGAGTTCTATGCAGCAGTAAAGAAAGATGACATCATGGAATTTGCAGGTAAATGGATGGAACTAGATTTTATGCTAAGTGAAGTAACATAATCCCAGAAAAACAAAAGACGAATGGTATCCCTTATCTGTGGATGCTAGTACCAAGCACCTAGTTGTAAGACAAACTGAACAATGTTAATGTTATATTTCTCATGATCTAAAGACAACTATGCTCTTGCAATGTGGATCCCTAAACGGGTTCTAGAGCTGACCTAACATTTATTTTCAGACCTTGGGTTTTTGGTACATGATGGAGGATATGTGTGCATCTTTTAGAATATTATGGGATTAAAATGGAAAGATGCAAATCAAGAAATATGCTATGGAAATAACATACAGTTTGTTTCCAAAAGATACGATCTTAATATAGGTGTAATAGGCTGGTGCAACTTAGCCTTTCTGGGTGCTTAATGACCATACTTAACACCCATACCAATTTACCCATCCCCAATAAGAGATAACTTTGTTCCTTGCCCTCAGAGGTCAACCACGTCTTAGGGAATTATGTATGAGGGCACCTCTTGAAATGTCCTACAGACATGGGTCACCAGTCTTCCTGTTCAGGGAGGTCTTGGAGAGCCACTAAGGGGACTTCAGCCAGTTTCCAGTATATAAAGAGGACAATCTGCTCATGCTTCAGAAAAGGAAGCCTGGTCTAGCAAGACCTGCTTTTGTCCTCGAGGGGATGGAACTGGTGAATGAAAAGCTGAAAGGAGCAAGGGGCTCCCATCCTTCCCCCCCCCAAAAAAAAACCTGAGAGACATCTGAGGACCAGATCCTCAACTGACCTTGAGAAAACAAAAACCTTGGTTAATCTGGGCTAACTGTGTGGCCTTAAGCATCCAAAAGGAAAATACGACAAGACACAAATAATCAGTAAGACCAGAGAAACTGTACTGCAGACACAGAACTTGAGATCTTAGTAAAAAAGACAAAAAGAATAAAGAGAGAGTACTGTTGTTTGGCCTATCTCCAATTCTTACTGGCAAGTGCATCTACTCTGTGGCTGCCACTGCTTTTGGGACTCCTCAAAGGCATGAGACACAGCTTTCTTAAAATTTTTATTTATTTCTATATGTGTATGAATGTACTGTCTGCATACAGGTTTGTGCACCTGTGTCGTGCAATGCCGCGGAGGTCAGAAGAGGGTGTTGGATTCCCCAGGAACTGGATTTCTCCTGGAATTGGAGTTTCAGACGGTTCTCAGCAGCCACGTGGGTGCTGGGGATCGAAACCCGGGTCCTCTTAAGAGCGGTCGGTGCTCTTAACCGCTAGGCCATCTCTCCAGCCCGAGACACAGCTTTTTAACTTCCTAATATGGACTGAGGACTCATATCTCTACAAGAATCCTCCAAACTTTCAATGCCAGATGGGGACCAGTGAAATACCCAGCTTATGGACTAAAGAGCTAAGGGGATGTCAGCCTCGTCAGAGTGTAGACTGCCATTGTTGGTCTATCTGGGCTGTATCATAGAGGCTAGTGCAGGGGGATCAAGACAGGGCAGGTGCTTACTGGACTTCATGTTGGGGGACCATGGGAGGGAAAGACCACAATGTGGAGCAAAAGAGCAGGATTGATGGTTGGGGTTGCCAAGGAGGAAACTTCGAGCATTTCCTTAAGGAAAACATAACATCTTTTAAGGAAGAAAAAAGTCCCCTCCAATTCAAGTGATATGTGTATGCATGTATGTTGTATGTATGTATGTATATACTTATGTATATATAAAACTATGTATATATATATCTATATAAAAAGAATATAAAGTTAAAAAATAGAGTATGCTTATTATTTTATGTACCAATACAAATTAACTACCTATTAAAAATCAAATATACTGAGATTAAATTAAATATGGTGATAAACAAAGAACCAACTATATCAACAAGACACTGGGACTATAAAGAATATCAATCTGTCAAAACAGGGTAGAGCTGGGCGTGGTGGCGCATGCCTTTAATTCCAACACTTGGGAGGCAGGAGCAGAGGGATCTCTGTGAGTTTGAGTCCAGCCTGCTCTACATAGTGAGTACCAGGACAGCCAGAGCTATAGGTAGACCCTGTCTCAAAAATACCAAAGCAACAACAACAACAACAATAAAACCAAAATAAGGTAGAGCACACATACAATTATGAATACATTTACTTAATGTTAAGAGTTGCAGAAACAATGTGGTAGGGACCTAGAGCTTATTATAACATTCTCATTATGTCATTCTGGGAAGACAAAAATGCTTTACCATGCCAAAATAAATTTTCAAAGCTATCTTTATTCTACCAAAATGACTTATTCTTAAACCAAGTGGAAATGTTCTTAGAAAATGGAGGCCATATATGGTGATCTGCATTAACTGATTGTTAGTTCATTTCATTATCGGCTATGATTTCCATATTTATAAATGAGAAATCATTTTGATGAAATACGCAGATACTCATGAAATACTGCATAATATGCTGCTTGCAGTCAGACATTAACAAGGAAAGCAGATTTCTGCCTTCAAGTTTATATTCCAAGCCATGGAAAGTAAATGCTAGAGTTGTGATAAGTTTCCTGTTTTGAAAGACTTTCTTTTTTTTAGACTCTGTGAATTCAATTCACACTTTGATAGTTAATCTTAGTTTTTAACTTGACTGGATTGAGAGATACCTCATAGATTAGTGAAACATCCCTCTTGCTCTATAGGTGTTTCTTAGAAAACTAGACAATGAGGGCTCCAAGCTAATCAATGGCTGATCCACTGATGGATTCAAAAATTGAGTAGACTCTTGGGAGGCACTATAACTATGGAAGGCAGGGCCTGGTTGAAGCAAGTGGCTGGCTAGGGGCATGTCTTTGAAGAGTGTACCTAAGCCCTGGCCCCTTCTTCTTACTCTGCTTTCTGGCCTCTGTGAGGTAAGTAGCTCTCTTCTGCCAAGCCCTTTCTCCATGACGTTTCTGCCTTGCTACCAACCTAAAAAGGAGCAAAGCTGGCCGACCATAGACTGAAACCATGAGTCCAAACAAATGTTTCTCCTTTAAATTGTTTCTTTCAAGTATCTGTCCCAATAATAAAAAGTCAGACTGAGTTCAGTCAAGCTCTAGTTAACTGAGGTCCACAGGATGGATCTGGCCAATTTCAGTCCTGTAAGAAACCTGTGTGACCAGGGCAGAATGCCAGTCTCCAGGTCAAGGGATGCTCCCATGTTTGGCTCAGAATCTCGGGAATATTTTGAACTCTTGGTAAATCATTAAAAGGAAACCTTTGTTAGAGTGGAGAGCAAGGGGCATGATCGTGCTGAGCCATTCAGTTTCCTTGGATTGCTATATGTCTCATCCAAACACACAGTCCTGGAATCTCTTTTTTGGGGGGTGGGGGGGGTGGGGTATTTACTTAGCATAAGATTTCTAGGTATGGTGGACTTAGGCAGATAAACTCTCCCTCTATATTTAACTAAGGTTCAATGGAGATAGCACAGGACACTATCTGGAGAACATTGCTAGTCTCCCTAGCTTAACTGGCCACCATTTCAAGACTCTCCCTGTGTCAGAAAATACAAAATATCCTTTATATACCTGATGTTCAAACCTGAATAACCCAGCAAGGCCATGGCTTTTGGTTCCATTTTACAAACAAGAACAACTGAGACTTAGAGAGTTTGAATATGAAGCAAATTAGTTAAGGTCATTGATCAATAATAAGACTGAGGAACAATATTAAAATCCACATATGTCTCATTTGGAAAGTAATTTTGTTTTCTATTATAGCATGTGAATTTTGACGCAAGTTTTACCTTTAGTAGTTAAAAGTCTGTGGAATGAAGTACAGTAACAGAAATGAATACATACATACTAAAATGTTCTTAAACACACGTAAGGCCATTTATAAAGACTGCCACTTGGGCTGGAGAGATAGCTCACTCAGGGGTTCAGAGCACTGACTGCTCTTGCAAAAGACCTGGGTTTGATTCCCAGCACCCACATGGCAGCTAACAACTGTCCATAACTCCAGTTCCAGGGGAATCTGATGCTCTCTTCTGACCTCCACAGGCACTGCATGACACAGGTGCACTTAGATACATACAGACAATACACTCATACAGATTAAAATAATAATAACAACAATAATAATTGGAATATTTATTTAAAAAGGCTGCCACCTAAAAAGTTTTGTTTAAGAATGTAAAGCTGGAGAGATGGCTCAGTGGTTAAGAGCACTGACTGTTCTTGCAGAGACCCAGGTTTTGTACCCAGCACATGGAGGTTAATATCCATCTGTAACTCCAGTTTCAGGGGATCTGACACCTTCTTCTGACCTCCATGGATATTGGATGCATGGGTGCATTTATATACATGCAGGCAAAATACTCATACATATAAAAAATAAAGAAATTTTAAAAGGTTATAAATATATTAAAAAGATTTTTCTTATAAAAAACTGGAAAATTTAAAAATTAGATTATAAATTTCAAAGAAACACATAAATCTTACCACCTTCCTCAGGTTTCATGTCTAATAACTCATCTATGGGTCCTTTGGAGGAAAAGAAAGAAAATAGAAGTTAGTTCCATATCATATCAAGTTTGAGTAAATTATTAAAACTGGGTAGTTTGTCTTCTTGTCAATTACCTGAACACACATTATGTGCAGAGCTTTTGTCTATGGAAGATGAAGTGCTTTTTTCATTGTCAGCTGTAATATAACATATGCAATTGGTTATCATCGACTCAGTGGTACATGTTCATATAATATTGCAATATGAGGCAGATGTAACCCTCAGGAAGACAGAGCAGCCCATCCTTACTACGGTGAACAGGGATCCTTGATGTGCCTTTTACTCTAGCTAATTGCCTCTCAATGAATGCAAAATTAGCCCTGAATAACTGTTTTGTTTGTTAACTAACCCAAAAAATTATATATGATGACACTGTCCTATTTTCCATCCACAGACAAATGTATGACTTAAGTAATTGATTATTATTTGATAACACTAATAAACTTTAAGCATCTGGGCCTGGGTAAATAAAAAGGCAGACTACAGTTGGGCATGATGATGCATGCCTTTAATCCCAGTACTTGGGAGGTACAGGCAGACAGATCTCTGTGAGTTCAAGGCTAACCTGGTCTACATAGTGAGTTCCTGGCCAGCTGGGGCTAAAGAGAGACCCTGTCTCAAAAAGACCAAAAAGAAAAAGGCAGACTACTGAATAAAGAATCCATTTTGAAAAGACTACAGACTCTGAGATTCCCACAATATGACATTCTGGGAAAAACTCCAGAGACAGTAAAAAGATCAGTGCATGTCAAGGGCTAGCTTGGGGGTGGGGCTAAAGGGGATGAATAAGAGGTAGACAAAGAGCTTGGGGGCAGGAATAAATGTTTTGTGTGATACTGTAACAGAAGGTGCACATAATTTTATAATACTCATAAAATGTAGAACATTAGGGGCAGGAGAGATGGCTCAGCGATTTTCAGCACTGGCTGCTCTTGCAGAAGACCTGGGTTTAAATCCCAGCACCCACATGGTGATTAACAACCATCCATAACTCCAGTTCTGGGAGCTCTGATATCCTCTTCTGACCTCCAGAGGCATTGCAGGACAGGGGTTACTTACATACATGCAGACAATACACTCATACACATAAAATAATTTTAAAAATAGAGCCCTAAAGGTGAACACTTTGTAAACTGTGGCCTTTGGGTGATAATGATGTGTCCATGTAGTCTCACTGATTATAATGAATATCTTTCTTGGGTTTAGGATACTGACAGTGGAGGAGTCTGCATATGTGGAGACAGGAAGCACATAAAAAATCTGTGTGTCTTGCACCCAATTATGCTGTGAATTAATTATGGTTCTTAATAAATAATATAAGCGTAGGTATATATGCATGTATACACACACACACACACACACACACACACACACACACACACACCAGAACAGCCTTAAACTCAGGTTGCGCCTATGTCTACTTGACCTTTCACAGGTCACAGAATAAAAGCGATGTCACTTTATTACAGTGGATTCCATTCTATGCATATATAAAACAAGTTGGCAGACATTTACAGTCAAAATATCATAAAAATATCACACCAAATTAAGCTGTATAAAGAGACTTTGAATCTTCTGTACACTCATATGCTGTGCAAATAATTTATATAGGCTTATAACTTTCATATGAGTATAATAGTTTATATTTTTCCATAGAAGTCAATATATTCTATTCAATTACCTTGATTCCTACAACACTGATGGTTCAACATTGATGCTGTAGGTCCGCTGAGGGACACTGAGTCTGGAGACTTGGATCAATACAGCCACACAGCTCTTCCATGGTCACAAAAGCAGACATGGCCTCTCTACAATTCAGTCTCCCTCAGACTCTAGAATGCTGCTGTTCTCACTGACTGGTCCTCCCTGGCTCATTCCTTTGCCTAGGCTGCTGCTTCTACTTTTATAAGTCTTACAATAGTAAGTAGCTCTGACCAATGTTGTTACAGTTGGAGAGATGACAGTTGCTACCATCTGCTTCCCCTGCTGACTGTGAGCCTCATTCCAGAAAGATCTAGATATATGTGGTGTGCACTACTTGGCTGGCTCTTAGTAAACTCCTGCTGAACCAGTGGACAAGTCCAAGCTCCACAACCACAGCCTGTGAAAGCGCGCGCGCACACACACACACACACACACACACACACACACACACGCGTGCACAAGTATACACGCAGACACACAAAAGGACATAGGAAGATAAGGTAAAATAGCAAGCTTGTTTTGGTTTTTAGAGACCAGGTCCTCTAAAGCCCAGGCTGGTCTATGACTCTTAATGTGTAACTGAGTATGACTGAACTACTAATCCTTTTTCCTTTGCTTCCCAAGTGATGTATATTATATATTATAGAATATAAATAAATAAACATAAAAAATAGAAAATGAAGGAAGAAGTGAGAGAAGTAGGGGAGACAACTGGTTGGAAAAACAGGGAGAACAAGAGTGAAGAAGAATGAGGTAGAGGAAAAATGTCAGGACCTGCTTCACATCTCTCATTTCCTAGAAAGGCTTCCCTAGCTTAGCTCAAGGCAGGACTTGGTTGAGTGTGTCCACAGGAGGGCCTGGCTGAACAGAGAGCTGCTGATTTTAGATATCTACATAGCACTTTAATTATCTACATAACATAAATCACCCTTCTCCTTCTAGGAGGATTTTGAGACCTGGTGAGGGGCTCAGAATTGTATCACATTAGTTATATCATACTAGTACAATTCTTGTACCTACCCCTTTATGAGGAAGGAATCCATGGAAAAGCCGGTAGCAATGCAGGAGGGGCAGTGGAAAGCCCTTCATTACAGAGCCACCTTCCAATCCTCTCACCCTACTCCTAAGACATCAGTTCACTTGAGGAAACTGGTGACACTCCCTAACACGGCCTGAAGAATCACCCGAGAGGGCAGCTTGAGCTCTCCCTTGTCTCTTAACAATGACCAACACCTACCCACAAATCACCAAAGACAACGCCCTCAATGTGGTATCAAGACGGCAATACAACTGGCAGTTAGGACTAGTTAGGCCAATTCATAAATCTTATCTTCTGGAAAGAAAAGCTGTGTGCCAGGTCCCACTTGTGACTCTCCCTGGAAGGGCTGCTGAGTCACTAAGATGACATTTTCTGCTTCCAAATGCATGATGTCTCTCTGTAATGCTATAGGGTTGATGTCATTAATATCTGAGAATACAGGAAGCAATTTCTAAGCAGAATATTGAAACTTACTCTTAAAAGTAGAGGATTCCTTGTGCTGGTTTTCCTCTTCCAATGAAATTAATCTTAAAATAAAAAGAAGGTTTAATTGTATAGTTCTGCAAATATCAGAGATTCAGTACAATATCTATTTTCATGTATAACAACACACAGGGAAAGCATTTACATGGCCTACATTTTCTGAGGTTCCACAGCATTTTCTTTTTTTGGGTCTTTTGATATAAGGTCTCCCTGTAGCCCCAGTTGGCCTAGAACTCACAATGTAGACCAGGCTGAGGCTGGCCTCCATCTCACAGAGATCTATCTGCCTCCTTAGTGCTAGGATTAAAGGCATACCCCACCATGCATGGCTACATTCCAGAATATCTTAATATGTGAGTATTATTTCACCATATGGTACATTCTTTGTAAACATGTCAATGAGCAGTTAAGGAACAACTACAATATGTACAGTTATCACTTTGAAAAGCAGAAAGGGATGGCCAAGCAGTGATTAATTCTGAATCTCAGTGTTAAAGGAGAGGGTAAACTACACAGAAAGGTGAAAGCAGGATCACTCTCAAGCCCAGACGAAGTGTCACCAACTTAAGACAAACCCCTCACTACCCTGAGCCTCATTTGGTTCTTAGCATTGTGGGTCAGCTTTATCCATTATGAAGAAAAATTCTGTTCAATGTTCAGTCATTTTAAATAGTGAAGGTTATACTTTTTGAGCTTTTAAACATGAAATATTAAACTACTTGAGAAATCTGAAATTAATTAAAACAAATAAAGAAACTCCTATGTAGTTGCCTTCGGAGTAAAGAAAGGCTAGTGCTGTACTGTGCCAGCACTCACCTAGAAGGTGAGAAGGTGTGAGGGCTCACGAGGGTGTGGCCTCCTGTGGGGTCATCACAGGACCTTAACTACTCTCTGGGTCTCACTCCGTCCTCTATGCAGTGTGGATGTGGGTACAGCGAATACACTAGGATCAGCATGGACGTGGGGAACATAGAGCCCCTAACGTTTTGCCCAGCCTGTAGCTGGTGCTCAATTAGATGACCCTAGCCAGCCATGGGCCACATGGGCTCCTGCTCAACAGCTGACTGTGCTTGCCCCAGATCACATTCTGTCTTTCAGAACTATGAAAACTTGTCTTGGTTCTGCACCAGGGAAGTTTTCTAGCATTTGCTTTAAAATGAAAAGGGGCTAACAGTGGCAGTAAATATCTATCTATCTATTTATTTATTTATTTATTTTTATTTATTTTGAGACAGGGTCTCCCTATAGTCCCAGTTGGCCTGGAACTCACTATGTAGACCAGGCTAACCTTGAACTCACAGAGATCTGCCTGCCTCTGCCTCCTAAGTGCTAGGATTAAAGGCGCGTGCCACCAGACCCGGCTTAAAGGCAGTTCTTAGTTACCGTGTGGGTACTGGGATTTGAACTAGGGTCCTCTGCAAGAGCAGTCAGCACTCTTAACCACTGAGCCATCTCTCCAGCCCCGTAAATATTTCTAAGGGACAAAAAAAAATCTAAAACTTTCTTTAGAAATACAAGCCCATTTTACCATAAAACTGACATCTAGATTTTGGTGATGTCTAAGAAAGGAAGAGAGTGAGGAGGAGGATGGTGCCCGAGCTTTCCTGTCAGCCATTCTTGCAGGCCCTTCATCTCCAAACACAGTTCCACACATTCAAAGCTCCTTGTTGTATGGTGTTGAGAGTAACACTGTGCTCCCAATTCACCTTGGTGTTTACAGCGATGGAAGAAGGCAAGAAATGAAGGCAGGGCAGTCACCTTCTGTACTTTCCTTCAGAGATGAGAAAGCAGAAAGCCAGAACAGCGGAACAAAATAAGAGGCCACAATGTCATACGTTTTTGGGAATGGTTTAGTGCTACATACATGAATGAAGACATTTCATAAATCATAGACTTCTAGAAGGAAAAAGGTGGAGAACTTCATGTCTAGGACGTCTTGTGAACGTTGATGACAACACAACGGTACCAGATCGGGTCAGAACCAGAACCCTAGAGGACATGGTGCTGGGCTGGGGCACAAGGCTGGGAGCCAGGCACCACCAGGCATCTGCCCTTTTCAGCCTCCAGCTCCTCACAAGACATTGGATGTAGCCCTGGGGTGACTCCTGTCTTTGTGGCCTCTTCTGGGCTGGGCTACAAGGACTGTCTACCCTCCCCTGTGGGGAGAAAGCTTGTGTCCTGGGGAAGGGAGGGTCTGTGACTTACTGACTGGGCTCCTGCAACTCCTGCCCTGCAGCCTCTGAGTTTTCCCTCCGGGCACTCTTCTTCTTTCCTTCTTTCTCAACTAGTTTTTTCATAGGGTCCTGTAAGCTCTTGATCATGAGCCATAGGTAATGAAAAAAAAATAAAGAAAAGAAAAGAAAATTAAAGAAAAGGGAGAAGAAAAGTCACTGGTAAAAACAGAAAAAAAATTTTCTATACTGAAGCAACTATGTGCTCAGACGTACCCAAGAAATAATAACTTACAAAGGAGGGTTGATTTGCCTCTAGAGTTATGTTTTCCTTTTTGTGATAAATTATTTAGAAGAAGGCCATTTGGCCACTGCTAACTTTATTTTCCAACTTCAACATGCAGCTAAGATAAACATTCTGTTCGGCTTAAAGCCTACACCCAGACAGAACAGAAGCTTCCCACCCCCCAAAACCACCAAAGCTGAGACAATTTCACTTTATTTTTAATTTTGTTTGCTATTTTGCAACTTAAAAATGGACTTTATAAAAACAGCACACAACACAATCTTGTTTTGTTTTGTTTAAACTGAAAATAGCATCTTAACAAATTCTGACAACTTAACTCCCACGGATGGACAGAGCAGGTGCCTCCCAATCTTGGAGATTAAAAACAGGCAAGAGAGTCTTTCTTCTGTTCTCTGTTTTGTTTTGGTGTATCATTTGCTACAGTTGCTATTTTCAAGGTTTTAAATATTCAAGGAAAGTTTCTTTTTCCTCTTTAAGAAGCAACTTCCTACAAACTGTACACCAGTAATAAAGACCTTGAAAGAAAAAGCAAACGTTTCTTTAAAACTGAATAATGACTTCTACAAAAAGATCTCTATTTTTGACTCTAATTAAAATACAGGTCTACCAACACAAAAGACCTATATCAAGATATTTATCTGTCTCTTATGTTCTCGGAACTACTAAAAAGCCAGATCCTCATGTTTTGGGCCTTCCCGCTCTTCCCGCTCTTCTTTCTTGTGTTTTCTTTTCTGTGACACGGGGGTGGGGCTGGGAGCATGGGGTGGGAGGGCAAGCAGGCTTCTGGGCCAGTGCAACTGATTAGTAATGGCTGACAGGAGGCCCAGTGAAGCCCCAGTAAGCCGGTGTCCAGCAAAGCAGAGCTGAGGTTTGGAGTCTGACATGGATACCAGACGGATACTTGTACTGGTGTTACACCCCCAACGGCCAGCTTAGCTTCACTCCCTGCACTGAGTAATTTTCCTAAAGTACCCACGTCATCATAGTCCTCTTGTTTTCAAGAATTTATAACAGTTCTCTATTTTTCTTAATTCCTAATCTAAAAACCTCTCTCTGCCCAATTTTTTGTTTGTTTTTATTTTGTGTGTATATTTCCTGCATGTAAATGCACCCATGTTGTACAATATCCTTGGAGCTCAGAAGAGGGCATTGGATCTCCTGGAACTGGTGTAGGCCAGAGGACCATTCTCAGAAGTTTGTTCTCTTCTACCATGTGGGTTCAGGTCATTAAATGTTGGCAGCAAGCTCCTTTACCTGCTGAGCATATTGACAACCCCAAGTATTTTCTTTGAGTCTATGTTCCTTGACTGGAGCTCTGAAGCACTTTCTTGTGTAAAGCTTATTTATAAGGCATTGCCATTATTTTTAATGACTCCCTACCTTTGGACATTAAATCAGTATATTCATTCAACAACAACTGTGCATCTAGCAGGTGTCAAGTGGTGTTTCGGCAAGTTTGGTTTCCAGTGAAAAATTATCATGGGTCTAGGCATATTATTTAAATAGAGGGACAGAAGATGATTTGTTCATTTTTCAGTGAGCACGATGTCCCTTCTTGCACATGGCATTTCAGCTGAGAGGTAAATGACAAGAAGAAACCAGCTGTGTGTAGGATGGGAAGAACAGGGTTTGAATGCAGACACAAAAGATGGGACTGGCTTGGCTTGTTTGAGGAGCAAAATGGAAGCCATTGGGGCTGCAGTGTAGTTGGCAAGAGTACAAGTCCTGTGAGACCCCGGGGCTAGGCCAGCAGGGTGTCCCACTGAGGACATTCCTTCACTGAGCTTCAAAGTAGTGGCCATTTTGCCCCACTTGTTTCTTCATTCTCTTTTGCTCTTTCTGTTTCTCTAATGCATGACAAATACATTGATCAGTGCCTGCAGCCTGGGCCATGAGGGGAAATGCTACGAAGGACAGGATTAGAACAAGTGAGAAAACTGACATGGGCTGGGTTGTAGATGATTACGGTTGTTGTATGCAACCCAAAAGCTGTGTGTGTTAGAAAAGTAGGAGTTCATCAGATGTCAAGGACATACCTTTTTCAATACATCTGCCAGTCACAGCATTTTACACACACACACACACACACACACACACACACACATTTAGAGCAGCTTTATTCTCCATAGAATGGCCCAACTCTGATCACAGTAAAGGCAGGAGTATTTTCAGCCAATGTTCTGATGGCTCCCAGGACTCACTTTGAGATCCTGTGACACTTGTCTAGGCCTCCTGGTTTGCTCAATTATCTTCTCATTGTGTTTCCTTTTTTGTCAGTCAACATTGGGCAGGGCCATGGACATGTCTGCTTCAGTGGACTGCGTCTAGCTGCCACAGCCCTTGTCTAAACACCCAACATGCCCTTGACAGCTCCATGGTTATCATCCCTCGGTCTCCAGCCCGACCTCCCCTCATGACCACACTTGAGCAGCTCTCAGACAATCTCTTTGTAATGTAAACCACTCATTCCTTCTTTTCAACCCTTTCCCCTGTTGGGCCATTAGCAGGGACTCAATTGTTGGCTCCCTGTCACCACAATCACAGTTAAGACACTATTGTGCTTTCCCCAACAGAATGGCTGGAGTTCCAATTGCTACCTTAATTTATTATTAATAATTTCTGTGACAATTGTTCTTCTCTTCCTTCATTATTATTGTTCCTATGATAATTTTGCTTATAGGGCTTGAGAAGTACCAAATGTGTACTTGTTGGTTTTTAAATTAAAGTATATAATGCGAAACTTTAAAAAATTAGATTTTTTTTTTTACCTAGGAAATTAAAAGGCTCAGGGGAATACTTTGAAAAGGTCTATAAAAACACAGTAAAATTAATATGAGCACATGGGCTTATTGATTAGATTTGAGCATGCTGAATGAAGGAAAATCCTGTGTCTACAAACAGCTTAACTAAGATATATCACATGCCACAGAATACAAGCATTTCTAAAGTTGAAAGTCACAGACTTGTATTTTCACAGAGTTGTACACCCATCACCGTAATCAATTTTAGAACATTTTTAATTGACATCTCTTGAAACAAGAATTTTTAGATAAAATAAAACAAAATATTCTTCTATATAAAAAGGAAAAAAGCAAAACCACACTTAGAGATTGTTTTTCAGGAAAGATGGTAACCATTGAAAACGCAAAGGAGAACTCTGAAGGATCATGTTGTCCCTTCCTCCCTCAAAAGCAGTTTCTGGTGTGATGGTCAGATATAAACCACTCTGTAGCACTGAGGAGGAGTGTTCTCCTGAAAAGCCTCAACCTGGGGGAGGGGATAGAGGTGAATTCTTCAGATTATTGTGAAGTCCACCACTCAGCTGAAAACACTTAACCCTGCAGCCTCTGCAGAAGTCAGGGGTGACAGCATTATTTTCTGTGTGGCATGAACACCTGCTCAGGCAAGGGGACCAGAAGAAGTCTGGGGGCTGTGTGTGAACAATCAGCCATCAGTGGAACTACTTCCAGTTACAGCTAATGCAAGCTGCATTTGAATCCATGGCTAGAAATGAAAACTCCAAAGTACTGAGTCTCTAAACTGTAGCCCATTCAGCCCTTCATTAAAATTGTCTGTGGAAATCAGTGTGTATTAGCAGCACACCAGATCATCCAGGACTGAAAGGTTCTCTGTGGATGAAAGAATGGTTTTTAGACCGAGTAACCTTTCTCTGGTGAGGCTGCAGTAGCAGGCTAATAGTTTCCATCAATGCATAAATGGTTTCAGGAAGCACACATACAATATATAAGATCAGCGTGACAGGGGAAATGTGCAGACCCAGCTTGCAAAAGTGTCTTAAAAAGGAAACAGCTTAATATAATAATGGGAATTACTACTTCCTGTATTAGGAAAATAAAAGCAACAGCAACATTCATCTGAAAGCAAAACTACTCAACAAAATAAATTTCTCAGGACAAAAGGCCAGCAGCCAGTTCTGATAACCTAAATTGAAGCCTAACTTACACAACCGAGTAACATTTCCTCTAATCTTTAATTAGGACACTTAATTTTCTTATACTACTTTCCTTTAATTATACTGTACCCAAATGAAGGTGCCAAATAATTGTCAAGAAAGGGAAATAAAAAATGCTTAAACTAGTGGAGCATGGTTAAAAGATGCTGCACTCAGTCAGGTGTGTATTCATTAGTGTTTATAGAATTAGTAAATGAGAAATAAAAAGCAGTGGACACGATGCATACCAGGCACACAATTCCCAGACAGCAGTGGACATGATGCATACCAGGTACACAATTCCCACACAGTTAGCAGACATATCCTCTCCTCCCTATCACACACTCCCCCAACATGTATGTGTAAATGACACCAGAGAAGGAATACTATTAATCTAGGTCTAGAGAATTGTATTGAATTGTATTATAAAATTTAAAAAGCAAAGTAAAATTAGAGAAAAAAAAATCACCACCCAAAGATATAGAATCATATGCTTTCAAGTACCAGGGAAAATTGGTGGTGGTATCCTGGAAAGAGATGGTCTTTGGAACTAAATTGAACAGTGCTTTGAAAATGAACAGAGTCCTCAGGACTCAGATTAGCCACCAGAGGATGGCAATTACTCCACGTACACCATTTTGGGGACAGTTGTAAGGCTAGACTGAGAGAATGCTTCTGCATTCCTAGAACGCAAAGCACCCGTTCTTCTCAGGACTCGGGAAGGTCTGGAGAGAGCCCACCCCGGTGAGTGTCCAGCCTGTGGTGGGTGCCATGCTCCAGGTTTCACTCTCTCAGTTTTCACAGAGCTACAGAAGCTCTGCTGTTGGCTGCCTGGCACGGCAGTGGAGAGCCAGAGGTGAAGCAACTTGGTTCTGGCCAGACAAGTAGAAGCAAAATTCTACAACTTGTTAAGGAATTGTTTTGAAGATCCAAGTCAGGGAAATTTACTCACCTTCCCTTTCAATAAGTGCTGAGTACATGAAAGGTCATGTGTTCCCAGGCATCTGGGACTGCCATATAAAAGCTGGTTTTCACCTACTACAAAGCAGTATTTTTAATTGAAGATGATGGCTGTTCTATTTCAGGGTGGCACTTCTGCTCTCTCCTTCCCACCTGCTCCACAGCCAAAATGCCCATGGGAAACAGAGGGCAGCAGGGCAGAGAAAGCTGCAACTCCTCTATTTCCAAATCATCCTGCCCGTAGCTCTGGGCAAATTACTAGCTGTCTCTGAGCTCCAGTTTCATTTGAAACATCCAACTTTTCCAAAGATAATACAAGGACTAGCTAAAATATATGTACTTTCTCTATGCTAATGCTGAGCCCAACAGTATTAGTAATTCCACTACCACATATATTGTGTATATATATATATATATATATATATATATATATATATATATATATATATATATGTATGTATGTCTGTATATTGTATATATATATATTGTATGACAAACTCTCCTATACATTATGTCATATAATTTTTAGCAGAGTGTCTGGCACAGAGTAACTACCCACAGACTGGTAATATTTTTTTCCTCTCCCTCAAAGGGGAGTTAGGGAAAGACAAGGTGGGGGCAGGAGACCCACCCTTTTGTGAGAATGGTCCAGCCAACCAGCTGCCTGGGAGAGCTAATGTCAATCACCATAAGGCAGACAAGCAAAGGACAGGCTGCGGTGTGGTTTGCCCACCTCTGATTTCAATGGTGGTCCTGGTCAGCTCATCTATTCCCTCCTCCCAATGACCTGGATGCCTCCCAATTTATTCTTTCCAATGATCTAGACTGGAACAGCTTGGAAAAAATAGGAAGGGGGTGGTGGAGGGGAAAGAGCTTTGGTAAGCACCATGTGAGGTAATGACTGAGAGAAAACTTGAGAGTCTAAAAGGATATCCTGGATGGTTGCCATGAGTAACTGCCTTGTTGGTTCTGTTAACTAAAATACCATGGTAGGGATATTTATCCAATTTTCATAAAAACTATTATGGCATTATTTTCAAAGCAAGTAATGGCAGAGCCATGTGGCCTGTCAGTAAACGCTCAAATGATGAACTGAGAAATGTTGAGGTGGGTGGGAGAGGGCTGCTACACACATGAATTTGAGAAAAAAATTTAGAAAAGGATTTTTTTTTTTTGTCTTTTGAAAGCTAATAGCTTTTTGGTCTCCAGATTAGGGTTGTACACAGCAGTGTTGAGTTCCACACTCGGAGAGAGAAGGAAGGAGACACAGCTACATTTCAATGGTTATTTCTGAACATGCTCAGAGTTCAGTTTTTAAATTGAGGCTTCCTCAGAGGCAAAATCACGGCCCACGTCAAGAGTGCATTGCAAAGCCAACTCACATGGTCACACTAAGCCCACTGAAGAGATGGAGCACCCTCCTGCTTTAAACTGACCAGAAGGCCTTCCCCAGCTTTTTCCCATCTACTGGGAATGATTCGAGACCAAGGCCTGTGGGGTTGAAGGAAAGGTTTGGAATGGAACCAGGGAGAGAGAGGGCTAGGACAGCCTGAGGTGAGGTCTGGTGAGACTTCTTACCCATTGCCATTCATAGCCTTGCTTGTGAAACTGGTTCTGAATCTAACAGCCTGGAATGAAACGGCAAGAAAGTAACTCAAACTGGGCCACTGGCCCTAGCCATTTCTCCAGACCCTGTTTAGGGATGCCCTCAGTGGCTGGCTTCTATACTTCAGGGTCTACTGTAGTATTCTTAGTTAAGGTTATCTCTGGCATCACCAAGAGAGCGCTGCTAGGCCAGGCCTTTTCCATGACTGCCCCTTTTACAGCTCCCTCTTCATCAGCTCACATTACAAGCACTGCTGCCAACACTGCTCATGCCTTCCACTGCCATCTCAACCACCACTGTAGCCACTGCTACCCATTCTCACCACCCTGCCACCGTATTCACTATCTACCTCATCATCACTGCTCTCACCACCATCAACATAACTGGGCATGGATAGGGCTGTTCTGGCTAGCTCTGCCTTTTCTACTTTGAAGAGTAAAATAAGAAAAGTTCCTTCCCAAATCACCAACTTGGAGTGTGCGCAGGATCATACTCTGCTGCTGATTATTTTCATTAACTACAAGCACTCTGATGGCTTCAAAATACAAATGCATCCCAGCACTCAGGATTTTGTGGCAGAAGGAGAATGAGTTTCAAGCCAGCTTGGACTAGACTACATAGTACAACATGGTCCCAAACAAACAAAAATAAAAAACAAATGTGCTATGGTGGTACATGTCTGTCATACAGTACTTGGGAGGCTGAGGTAGGAAGATCATTAGTCTGAAGCCAATGTGGGCTACTGAGAATGACTCTGTCTCAAACAATGAACATCAACCCCCCCATCCCTGTAAAACAAATGTTGGAGGACATGGAAAGTCAACCAGCCTCCAGAAGTGTGTGTCCACTGCTATGAAGGGCCCAGTCCTCATCCTCATGCCTCTATAAAGACATCCAACCTCACCCACTGCTAGTATACCAGATAGAGGAGGAAACGACCATTGATATAAATGGAATTGTAAATTTTACAGGGCAAAGCCATTTGACTCCCCATAGCTGAGGCCTGCTCTGGATCCATGGGGAAATGTGTGACACCCAGGAAAGATGAAGTGAATATGACCACATCTGAGGGTTGGCAATTTAAGACAGGGCACTTCTCTCCTAATAAGACAGAATTTCATTTAGTTTCTTTAAAATGCTTTAAGCTCTTAGTCCAAATTGCTTCCTCAGAAAAGGGACAAACAATGCTTTCAAGATCCAACATGTACAGTTCCAGTCCTATCCCCCAAACCTGATAATTCCTCCCATGTGAAAGACAGTCTCAGATGACTTGGAAGCAATGTAAAATCAATACGTTAATGATAATCCATGTGAAATATGCATATTTAGTAACATTTTAATGAATTTTAATGAATCAATAATTGCTTATTGTTTGAAAATACAAGCTCAGAAAAATGCATCTTTTACTGAAAACTGCTTAGAAGGTAATGCTCCTGGTTTTAAATGGGAGCTGTTATAATTATTAGAGTTACATTTTGGTTATACTATATTTCATATGAAATTTTCCACAAAGTTGAATGCCAAAATTGTATCATGAAATTAAAATGATGGAGGACTACACCATCCAAAGTAGAATTGGTGTCATATTAGATCTGGGAAAAAAACCCAATAGTGGTTAACATAAAGCATCATCACTAAATTGTTACAAAATGTCTAATAGTCACTTGGATATTTTGTAATTTGTATGAGGTAGATTCAGTTCACTTTTATAATGAAATTATTTTACAAAATAACTAGTATCTATTTCTTGGGGAAAGGTTCATTTGAAGTAAAACTTTGACATTCCAGGGACATGAGTTACATCCCTGTAATTCTGCTGCAAAAGAGTCTTCCTTCCAAACAGGACACACCAAGTGTTTAACACATTAATTATCATCCTTCATCAAGCATAAAACCAACAGTCAGGAAATACAGCTGCTCTGGTACAATTACCAACACACTCAGAACACACCCTGAAGCAAAGAAAACAAATGGCCCGCTTTTCATTAACAGAGCTTGGCAACCTTCTCCAAAGACAATGTTTTCTTTCCAATCAGACTCACAAAAGGCATTTAAGGGCTTATTTGCTCATGTAAACTCGAGGATAAATTAATCGTGAAGACATTTATTGAAATTTCAAAATATCCGTGATCATATACAATGCCATTCTAAAATTACGTTTTAAAAGATGATTTGATGACATAAAAATCTTATAAACGATAGGCCATGTGTTTTAAAAGGATGTTGGTGCAAGAGGTTTGGACATTCAAACAATATTGTCATCCAGGACACATAAGGAATTAATGGTTTTCCTTTTCATGTTTTGTGGCACATAATTTGATATGCAAGTACCTCTATCCATAAAAAATAATGACCTGTGTATAACAGGATTCTATTATGTGCAACTGGAGTCCACATAATTATCTATCAGCTTGAGATTCTAAAATGACATCAGAGAAAGCCTAGAAGAATAGCATTCAAGAATGTTAATAAAAGAAGAGCTTATTTGGTTGGTTTCTGGATACTCATTCTTTTTGTTTTGTTTTGTTTTGGTATTTTTGAGACAGGGTCTCCCTTTATCCCAGCTGGCCTGGAGCTTGCTCTGTAGACCAGGCTGGCCTTGAACTCACAGAGTTCCACCTGCCTCTGCCTCCCGAGTGCTGGGATTAAAGGTATGTGCTGCCACACCTAGCACTGAAGATGGTTCTTAGCCACCATGTGTGTGCTGGGCATGGAACCCAGGTCCTCTGCAAAAGCAGTCAGTGCTCTTAACCACTGAGCCATCTCTCCAGCCCCAATACTTATTCTTAATATTGCTGTAACATGATCATGCTTTAGCAGACACATTTCTCCTACTAAGATTATATTATAAATCAACTATACAGTACTATTTAAATCATAGTTTAATGGAGGCTCTGGGGATATAAAAGGTAATAGAGAGTTGTCTGCCCAAGGTATTTATAATTATGTCTTAAACCAGAACTGTCAAACTTTCACTAAATTCTCTGCCCAGAACTCTCTAGTGTAAGCAGTATGTTCCTCTCTCCAGGGTAAATAGCATGGCAACAATTAAGGAGCCATATTCTCCTCAGCACAGGAGGCCAGGGATACACATATGGGTTCTTCCATGCTTGGTGGCACAATTTCAATATCATGAATTTATACCGTAATTTATATACAGTTAACTCAAACTCTCAAGTTCTTGTGAATTATATTTGAGGTAGGTACCATTTCATCTCTCTCCTGGCCAATTTATGTTATGTACATGCGTCTTTCAAAAGACAACTTTGGAACTGAGTATAAATTAAACACATGGGCTTGGAATATAGCTTGTTGGTAGAGTACTTTCCTGGTATGTATGAGGTCCCAAGTACTATAAAAAGAAACATGAAAAAGTAGCAAAACAACCAAGATGTCCTGGATGTGCCTTATGGAAGGGTAGTCTACATAGGGCTGGGTAAGAAGTGTGGAGAGCATGAGTTGTAATTTTGAATAAACTGCCGTGGTCAGGATGGTCACTTCCTGAGGTGCTGAAAGCATCAGTAAATAAGAGAAGAAAGCAGGTGTTTCCAACAGTCTCTTCCCAGTAAAGCAGAGGCTGCTGGCTAACTGTGTGCAGAGCCTTCAGTGGGACGACAGAGGATGTATAAGAAATAAATAAAGAGGCTTTCCTGTAAGTGTGTATAGTTGACAGAGCCAGACAGTGTGCATTCTGAGTGCATTCACCATGCAGCATGTCAGAAAGCAGCAAGGACTGGGCAAGGACGGAACCATGAGGCACAGTGCCATAGCCAGCTTGGAGTCAGCTTGAACACTGTCAGTCAGTGGGCACTCTTGGACCCCACTCTTGGGACCTTCATTTTCAGACAAGGTCTTTAAGGGTTTCTAGCTCAGTATTTTTGTCAATGGGGTTATTTGTAAGCATTTCAAAATCAGAGATGCATTTTAAGGCAAAAAATTAGCTTTTTAATATTTTGTCAAGCAATGTAGACACATAAATTGCCTTAAAAATTAGGAGCAAGCAGTTTCAAGGCTTACTTTAGCTACTTCTTGCCTGATATTTTTCTTTCAAAGATATAACCAGGCAACAAAGCACCCATTGTTCTCGAATCATTCTTAAAATCCTTCTGGAACGAAAATCTACTTCCTTATCTTGATGTGTATTCATCTCTAGTAACCATTAGAGCAAGAGTAATTCCAATTCAATTTCAATACTGAGAATGAGACACTGTATACAAATTCTCTTTGAGTGAAGAAATACTTGAGTTAAATGTTGCTCCTTCAATTAGAAAATATTACTATAGTTTTATGGGAAAACTCAATCTATGTTGAATGTAGCCTCAAAATAAAATGATATTTTTCAGAAATAAGGAAGAGGAAAGAAATATTTCTTCTCAAGTGAGCATATTTAATAGTAATTAAAAAGCAGGAAGGTGGACTGGAGAGATAGCCTAGTGGTTAAGAGCACCGGCCGCTCTTGCAGAGGACCCGGGTTCGATTCCCAGCACCCACATGGTGGCTGAGAACCGTCTGTAATGCCAATTCCAGGAGAACTCCACTTCTAGGGGAATCTGACACCCTCTTCTGACCTCTGAGGCACTGCATGACACGGGTGCACAAACCTACATGCAGACAGTACATTCATACACATACAAAAATAAATAAAATTTTAAAAAGAGCAGGAGGGCAACACAGTAGCAGAGCACCCTGAACTAGCATGCACAAAGCCCTGAACTCCAGCCCAGGCAGTAGAAACATAAAAACAAAAATAAACAAAAATAATGAATTACGTGGTTCTTGGGAAGTCTTGTCTTCTACAGTCTCCAAAAGGTATGGGTTATCATGGTGCTAAATACTGACTTAGTGGAGGGCCATAGCAAAAACCTCGATCTCGGACAGTAGGGGTTTGGGAGTAATACTCCTGCGATGGGCCTTGCTTGGAACATAAACAAAACTTGCCTTTTGCAAGCTTTCCTGTAGCCTCCCTGGCTCTCATACCTTCAGTGCCGTGAACTCATACGGTTGATATCCTCTGAAGCTCTCGTGGATGGCTGCCATGGTGTGAGAGGTTTTCTCCCAAAAGTGGAGCAGAGTGGTCTGAAAGAAAGACAAGAAAATCATTAATGCTCGAATGCCCACTCTGCCCTGGAGAAGTGCTCTTATCTATGACTGTCCAGGTCCTCTCAACTCTGATTCGAACTCATCTTGGTGCCTTGTTTCCCATGTTCTGCTTTGGTGGGTCACCCATGGGTCTCCCATTGCTCAGGGTGCTCCCACTACCTGGGACCCTCACCTCTCCATCCTCTTTTCTTCATTCAGTCCATTCTCCAAAATCCAGAGCTCATCATTCATCTAGTTTGCCATCTCTCAACTGCTTTATTTCTCTCTCTTCAAAGTCTCTGACTTCCTTAAAACTTTTCTTGCTTAGTACACCTATTCTAGCAGTTTAAGAAATATAGTCAGATCTTACTGCCTCCCAGTTTCCTTCCTGAAGTGTGAGATCATTGTGAACTAGAAATTTGACTGTGGTGATTTTCACATTCCTTACAATTCCCAGAATGTAGCATTTTACACTTAGTTGGAGTCAATGGACACAGTGCTATGCTGAAGGAACTCAGAGGCTATTAGGAGAGACAAGACCAAGTGTATTGAATAATGACAACTGCAGAAGGAAAGGATGCATACATAGTACACGTAGGGATAGTATGAAAGGAGTCCAGACGTGGTGTCCCGAGGAGGACGTTTGATCTGGTATGTCAAAACGAGTGGGACTTGGAAGGCACGGATGGAGGATGAAGGCATTCCAGGCAGAAGGGATCCACAAAGCAAGGCCAGGGAAATGGAAAGTTCTATTGCATAGATAGCAAAGAGCAACAAGTGTACTCAATTTGGTTAAAACGTAGGGCTCTAAAAAGCTGAGATGGGGAGGCAAAGGATAAAAATTGCATTCATAACCCAGAGTGCCCAAGGCATACTTTTCAAGCATAAATATTCTATTATCTAAGCCTCTGACTATTCTTTGTTCATTGAAACAAATAACACTTTGTTACCTGGTATGTTGCTAGCATGTGAGATAAGAGATTGCATCTGCTTGCTCCAAGAAGATCCACTTTTTGACATACATCCATCTTCAACTTGTCAAAGTTTTTTTTTGCAAGGCGTACTTGTGTCTGTACCTATGAAAATAAAAGAGAATCTCTAAAACACTGAAATCTTTATTCAGTTAAAATTGGCAGGTGAGGAGTGACAGACAGGGCAGGCTTTCCTGGCAGGCAGGTTCCAGGACCTTCCCAGTCGAGTGCCTCTGGTGCAGGGTTCCAGGACCATCCCAGCCCAGTCACTTCAAGCGCAGGCCAGGCTCCGGGACCATCCAAGCCTAGTCCCTTCCTGCGCAGGATTCCAAGACCATCCGAGCCCCATCACTTCAAGCGCAGAGCAGGTTCCGGGACCATCCAAGCCCAGTCCCTTTCTGCACAGGGTTCCGAGACCATCCGAGCCCCGTCACTTCAGGTATGAGGTCTCTGGAGCTGCTCCACCTTCCAGACCAGATTGGATAAGGCCCTACAGTCAGTGATGACAGGATTGGGCAGGCAAAAACCAGTGCCGCCCACCTCCCTCGTGGCCATCCTGGTGGGAACAGAGAAGGTGACTGGGAGCACAAAGTAACAGAAGAGACAGCAAATCTTCCAGCCTAGAGGAACAGCCTTCAACCAAACGAAGAAGCCCTTGAATTTCACTATAAACATACTATAAACAACAAATCAAATCCACATGCCAAAAGCACAAAAGAAAATCAACAACATGGGAAAAGCAAATAATAAATCCCCAACAAAATCTAGCAGTCCTATGTAAGACTCCAACAATGAGTTCTCCCTGGTGATAACCCAGGTCACAGATCCTAAAAGAACATATTAATAGACATATTCCAAGAAATCAAGGGAGAGAACGACAAAGTCAGGAATGAAGTGAAAACACTGAAAAGATCCCACACTGAAATGAAACAGGAAACTGACTGGCGAATCAAGGATCTAGAAGGAGAGAATGACAAACTCCAAAGGGAACTGGAAATACTAAAGAAATCACAGGATGAGGTGAAAAAGGATATTGCACATTCATCCAATCAGCAGGAAAAGATGGGAGAAAGCCTCAGTAACAGATTGGATGAAGCAGAAAGTAGATTGGATGAAGCAGAAAGTAGACTATCAACACTGGAAGACAAGGTGGAAGAACTGCAATGCTCAAACAAAGAGTATGAATTTTTTTTAAAAAGTCACAAGAGTAGAACAATCAGGAAATATGGGACACTATGAAAAGATCACACCTCTGCATCATAGGGGATAGAAGAAGAAGAATCCCAGGACAAAGGTCTCTTCACACTAGCAAAGAGCTGGAACCAACCCAAATGCCCTTTAACCAATAAGTGGATAGAGAAAATGTGCTACATCTACACAATGGAGTTCTATGCAGCGGTAAAGAAAGATTACATCATGAACTTTGCAGGTAAATGGATGGAACTAGAAGACATTATGCTAAGTGAAGTAACACAATCCCAGAAAGACAAGTGACAAATGGTATCCCTCATCTGTGGATGCTAGCACCACAATACCTCGAATAGTAATGCAGAAGCTGAGCGTCTAACCGTATTATATATATATATATATATAATAGAGTAACAATATATTATATGTTCTTTTACCTGAAAGCAACTGTACCATTATAATGTGAATACCTTAATGGGATCTAGAATTAACCTACCACTTATCTGTAATTGTGGTATATGTGTGTGGGGGTATGTATGCATACTTTAGAGTAATATAAAATTAAAGGGGAAAAATGTGAAATCCCCCCTCCAAAAAAAAAGACATGTATGGCAGAATGCATGAGCTCTGATGGGGAGGGGCCAAGGAAGGGGAATTAGGTCTAAATTTGATTAAGAAATGTAAAAAAAATGAAAAAAAATTGAAAGTGAGGAAAGACCAAGAAGGGTTTCTCTGTTATATATGAGAAAATACCTTTAAAAGTTCCAGGCAAATGAGCATATTTCATAACATTCATTTTATAGCTCCAAAGGACCTAGACAAGAGTCATGAGGATTTTAAAAGACTTACTATACAAATGATATGTTTTGCAGAATAAAGCTAACATCCCTGTCTCCTCAAGGCATTTACAAGCTCACCAGAGTGAGGAGAAGTCTGAAGATACACAGGGTAGTAAACAAGACTCTCTGCTCCAGGTTTTTCCTGTGGTTCATGGAAGCAGAGCTCCTTTTTGTCTTTACCCAGCTTTCCCTAACGTAATGCCTTACATCACATTTGTTAAAAATGCAGAAACCTGGGCTGGAGAGATGGGCTAGCAGTTAAGAGCGCCGACCACTCTTACAGAGGACCTGGGTTCGATCCCCAGCACCCACATGGCGGCCGAGAACCGTCTGAAACTCCAATTCCAGGAGAACTCCAGTTCCAGGGGAATCCAACAATGTCTTCTGACCTCTGCAGCATTGCATGACACGGGTGCACAAACCTGCATGCACACAGTACATTCATACACATACAGAAATAAATTTAAAAAATGCAGAAACCCAGCCACTTAAAAATCACTTTATTGAGGCATGTTTCATGTATAAAAAACTATACATAGTTAATATATTCAACTTGATGAATTCAAATATTAATTATCTTAGATAATTCTTTCATGTTTTGGTTGTCAGTCTTAGCCTTAACAGCTTTATTTGGACTTAACTTATTTTTGACTAATGGCCTTCTTCTGTTCCAGGAGCCAATTGAGGCTTTATGGCAAGGAATTTTGCTGCAGCTTAAAAAGTTAATCCTACTGACAAACTTTCACTTCATTACTGAGTGGTATATACCAGCTATGCTCCGACAGCTCCTGAACCCTGCTGCAATTTAGGGAAGAAGAAGGCCCAGGAAAGAGCCTCACATGTTAACTGTATATTATTTCACAAGAAAAGTAAGTTTTCAAATTCAGAGGACTAGCTTAGTGGGAGTGGCATTCAGGAAGCCTTGGGTTCAATTTCCAGTACTGTATAAACATGCATAAACAGGAGTGGTGGATCATGCTTGGAAACCCAGCTTCCTGCAGGTGGAGGCCAGAGGATCAGAAGTTCAAGTTCATCCTCAGCTACATAGGGAGTCAGGCCACCATGGGCTGTATAAGATTCTCTCTCTCTCTCTCTCTCTCTCTCTCTCTCTCTCTCTCTCTCTCTCCATATATATGTGTGTGTGTGTGTGTGTGTGTGTGTGTGTGTGTGTGTGTGTGTATTAAAGATTGTGAAGTTAGAATTCTGTCTTCTAACACAAAGTGCCACCATATCATATTTTGGATGCAGAAAGCCACTTAAAAATCACTTTAGGGGCTGGAGAGATGGCCTCGCGGTTAAGAGCGCCGACCGCTCTTGCAGAGGACCCGGGTTCGATCCCCAGCACCCACATGGTGGCCGAGAACCGTCTGAAACTCCAATTCCAGGAGAACTCCAGTTCCAGGGGAATCCGACACCCTCTTCTGACCTCCGCAGCATTGCACGACACGGGTGCACAAACTTGCATGCAGACAGTACATTCATACACATACAGAAATAAATAAAATTAATAAAAATAAATTAAAAAAATCACTTTATTGAGGCATATTTAATGTTTAAAAAACTATACACAGTTCATATATTCAACTTGATGAATTCAAATAGTAATTTATCTTAGATAAGCCTTTCATGTTTTGGTTGGTTATTAGCCTTAGGCTTAACAGTTGTGCTATCCCTCTAGCCCCTTAGGTCCTAGCTACTGGGTTAGCAGCTGAGCATTGGAAATAATTCTGACTTAGGATGCACTGCCTGCCCTTCATTCTAAGATAACAGGTAGCCCAAAGAATGTGTCTCTTGTTCATCACTACATCACCTGGCAAAATGGTACAAGGCAACTACTGAATACATACTTGTTTACTAAATGAGGAGCTTTTCCAGGCCACTTCAAGATGTCCATATTAAAGCCTTTAAAGAAGCTTTACATGTAATGATTTTAGGGCTGACCAGATGGCTCAGCAAGTAAGAGCACTTACCATCAAGCCTGACAGTCGGAACCCATAGAAGAAAGAGAATCAACTCCCACAAATTGCCTTTCTGACCTTTGCAGGGTCACTGTGGCATGGGTGCACCCTCAATAAAAAAAAATAAATGCAAAAAAAGGTTAAAAAGTTTCATCTTTTGAAAAAGGTAGTGATTTTATTTTCCCATGAAAGTAAACAAGTAGATAATTTGATATAAAACTTATTTTACCATCAAAACCAATGAATTCACAGCTTACAAAAATTCAGGGAGTATACAAAATAGGAACCATAATAATAAGCATAACAAATGATGGAATGTATTTACTGCATGCTGGCATACATTTTTCTGTTTTAGCTGCTGTAATGACCTACCTTTACTGATGAAAACCACAGGCTTTGTCAGAGCAAGGGTTGTCTTAGAGAGCAGGCTGGCTGTCTAAAATAGCCTGTCTGACCTCAAGGCCATGTAACTGTGCCTCCAAGAAAATTACACTACTCCCTGGAAAATCAAGAAACTCAGAATTATATTTTACCTTGAAACATGAGTTCCCCTATAGGAATATAAGGAACTGGAAAACAATGAGGCTATACATTTAACACTACTCTAGAAGATTAACACCTGCATGAATAGAGGCTTTAGGAATAGCATGTATAGATGCTTATAAAATTTTCTAAGAATTCCTCTCAATTTTGTTTGTAGTGCTGGTGAGACCAGTGAACAATGGCCATTAGCTTTCAGCTGACCACACCTTGAGTTCAGATAATCCTAGAAATTGATCATACTTTATAGCATGATAGACTATTTTCAGCTCTTGGAAGTTCTGGCTATAAAAAGAATTTAAGATGACTTAAAACATCCTCGATGTTCTGCCTTCCTTTGAGAGGAACAAGGAGACTGAAAGAGAATATGAGTGCTCCAGAGGGAGAAGTGGGAGTCTGGGGGGGGGCAGAAGCTCAACAGCTGCAGGCTCCCCAGTTACTTGGGCCATAAGGGCCTCCTCTGCCAGGATCCTGAAACACATCTGTCCTCAGCCTTTTCCTCTGAAAGGAAGGAAACACATATGGGGAGGGGGCTCTCATGCATACATTCATTCAATATGTGTTTACTGAGTACTTGGTATGTGTCAGGTCTTATGCTAGGCATGGCAGGGGCATCTATAAAAGAAGAACATGCATGACAAGTAGTCATTAAGCATTTACAAATGAATACACATTGTTATAAGGACCCTAAGCTGCTAAGGTAGAGGAAAAAAATTAGCAACTGTATTATAACACAATGGGAGAAGTATAAACACAGCTGAGAGCGAGAACAGAGAGAGCACACATAAGGATGCTGGATGCTGCTGGGGGTGGGGGTCATTGTAGGGCAGTGGCATTAAAGTGCCAAAGAATGTCCTTCCTGTATCACTCTACACTCTGCCCTGTGACTTTGTAGTCTTCTCCGACTCGACTTCAGACTTGGCTGTGTGACTTAGTGCTGGCCAATGGGAGACTAACAGATGTAATGACACTGGAAACCTGGAAAAAAGGCCAGCATGTTTCCACATTCCCTCTGCCTCCTGTAAGGTAGCCACGAGAACACACTCAGGTTGGCCAGCCAGAGGGATGTGAGCCACATGGCATGAGGAGACAGGAGAAAGGCTCAGTTGCAGGGGAGGCCAGCCATTCCTAACAAATGCCCTGCTAACCATAGACTCGTGTGCAATAAAGAGATGCTTATTGTTTTAAGCTCTTGCATGCTATGGTGGTTTATTTCACAGCATGATTATAGCCAGATTACTGACATAAATATTGAGAAACAGGCAATGGAAGCTTCTAGGAAGAGGCAATAAATACTAAGGCGGGACCTTAAAGCATATGACCAAGAGACACAAAGCATATCTAAGATCTGTAGAAAACTGGCTGATACCGAAGCCCGACATTTTCTGATGACAAGCAAATTAAATTTTTTTTCAAGGGTATGAATTTTGCTTTGTCCTTGACATTAAGCTAATCAGTTAGTTATAGATACTTGTATTCTAGGAGAAAACTTGTTTCACTTACTTATAAAACTTAAGAAATAAGAAATATAGCTTGAGATGTGCCCTAGATAATTTCATTTAGATTTTGAAGGCCTAGTTTAGAAATGTAAAAGAAGACTTCAATCTTGACCCAGTGAGTTTGAAGAGGCCATATGCTTTGTGTGTCAACAATGATTATTAAAATACTTAATGCACTGCTGAGTTTCCAAATGCTGTGTCCTTTCCATGCCAAACAAGGAGTGTATTACTGCTGGGCATTTTGAATCCAGTAAAATTCATTTAATATTTTGTGCCCCATGATCATTTTCTAAAACATGCTTCTAGTCTACAACCTGAGGAAAAGCACCAAGGACATAGCCCAGCACAGACCACCATTGAAATCTCACAGGCCTCCAGATGTACTTAAGTGAAAATGCTTTATTATTCCTCTCCATCCCAGATAAATTACATTCAATTACATAAACAGCTTGTGGAGCCTCTGTGGTTTTCAAGGCTCTTTAATTTTTTCATTCAAATAAATGCACCCTTTCGATTTCTTCATCTTGTTTCTGTTAACCCACCTTTATCTTTTTCTTCCCCAAACTCTAGGAAATGATTATCTGTATTAGACCCTCTTTAGTCTGGGTCTTGTCTTCCCTAAGCCACAGAAATTCAATTTTACCCAAGAAAGCAACACTGTCTCCCTGCCAAAGCTACAAAGCATATCTATATACTTGGTCTTCCTAACCTGAAATTCTACCTTTTAGCCCCAACTTGAACTACCTGGGGTAAGGCCAAAGCAATTTATCCTCTCATGTCATTCTGGCCTCCCTATCCAGTGGGGAAGGTTTCATATCACACCACAAACAAGCAATTGGAGAGTATGTTTACTTTTAAAAAAATGTTTTATTTCCTTTAAGAACAAAAGAAAACAATTCTACTTTTACTTTCAAATATTCTTTTAGGAGATACCTGTGATTCCTCCTCCCATTCATTGGGCAACTGTTTACTGAGTATCTTGCAGTAGGCACTATGGAGGTAGTCTTTGCCTTCAATAGTTCATATTTTCATATTAATGAAAACATACCTAGAGAATGGGGGAGAGGCCAAAGGAAGTCCACACAGCCACACAAGAATGATTGACCAAAGCATCTGACTCAGAAGAAGTTAGTGGTGCTCAGCCTATATATTCTCCAAAGGACTGCGCATGGTTAACTCTGCAAGGAGAGGGAGCGAGTAGCCAGCAGTGAAAGGGGTGTGTGCAAAGGCTCGGGGAGGACAAAGGGCAGGTGTTAGAACTGACCGTAGGTTAGGTAGCTAGGCTCTTGGGAATACACAGGAAGGTAGTACAAGATGAGGCATGAAAAGGGGATCAAGTCATTCCTGGAGCAGAGGCTTATTGGTGTGCTTAGAATTTTAGCTTTTGACCTAGAAACAGAAGAAAAATTTTGGAAAGTTTTAAGCAAGGAAGACTCAGGACCATATTTTCAGTTTGGAAAGATGATTTGCTGCAGGGTAAGAGATAGGCTGGAGGATGAAGGTGTCTAAGGGTCGATCTGGAGTCAAGGGGAAGAGAGGGGGGTTTTAGAGTGGGGCACTGATGCTGGATATAGAAAACAATGTGCTGATCCAAGAGATATTCAGGAGACAAAACAGGCTAGAGGGAGGCAGTGCACAGGAGAGGTGACCCTATTCTTCCAGCCCTGCAGTCTGCAGCACACATAACCACCTCCTGTAGACGCTCCATGGTCTTGGCATCTCCATACTGTCACGCGCAGCAGTCTCGCCGGCAAGAACTTCACGCGGACAACAGGATTCTTCTGCAGCAGTATTTATTGTGCACAGCTCTTTTGTGAGAAGGACCCCGAAATGGGGCAGAAGCACTGCTTATATAGCAGTCCAGAGGGCTCGTGTATGCTCTGGATTGGTGCAGTGCCCTGATGCCTCATTAGCATGCTCAAGGTGCGTGCTCAGAGAGTAGTAGTCATGCGCAGTTTGTCCAATGCAAAGGCAACGGCGGGAAGCGGCTTGTTGTTGTTCTAGCGACTCAGGAAGTCGGCGCCATCTTAGGGCGTGGTACAGCACACATTGTTTGTGTGGTAGGCTGCCAACACCATACCTTATAATACTCTGCGGGAAGATCCAGTTTGAATTAGGGGCTAGTTCTCAGCTAGCACCCCTCAGGGAACCACGTGGGAGTCATGGGATTCCTCTGACCCTGCCCCAAGAGGGAGCGAGTAACGTAGCCCAAGCACATGATGCTAGATGGAGCAGCAGTGTGCAGTGGCACAGAACTGGGGGGGGTCTGTGATTGGCTCTGGGAGCTGACATCATTTTGCTTATAAAGATAAGTTGCAGCAGGCAATAAAGTGAATTCTCCATTACCGTAATTACACAAAATTCCCAGCCATTATTTCTGCACGCATACGGGCTGAAGCAGGCCTGAATTTTGAGTGTCCTGGCCAGTGGGTTGGACTGCAATCCATCAGACCACCAACCTGGTAATCTGGTGTGGGGCTGGACAGCGATCTTTCAGGTCACCAGTTGTGGAGTGAATTGTGAGTGGGTGTAAACTGAAGATAGGCCATCAGCCATGAGCCTGCAATTCCTGCCCAGAGACCAATAGTCTTTGGGCAGGTGGGAAAGCACGGCCAGATGGGAAACGTTCTAGTTCCATTTTCCCAGTCTTCGGACCTGAGTTGGAAGTACCCCTCAGGTCGGGTTACAAAAGTAACCAACTGACCTCTTCGCTGATGAGTTAGCTCCCTACAGTGGCTGCAGGCGGGCACTGTGCTCCCCTTCCCTTAGCAGGACTACCCTGTACCTGCTCATAGCAAGAGAAGCTCCCACAATATTCATTGCAACTTAGACTTTACCTTCCCAGCTTCACAGAATGTTCTCTCATGGCCTCCTTGCAGGGACCCTGAGCCTGGCACACATTGCCTGGCCTCTACTTCTCTACATGACACTCTCAATCTTGCATCTTTGATGCCTTTAAAGCTAGTACCACATGGAAGATGCTTCCAAGTTCTGTTGCCAACCTGGGATATCTCCTGTCCCCCTTGGGCCACAGCACTTTCAGCTGCTGTGTGCTGACTCTGTAGAAATACTCTCCTAGGCAGTTGCTTTAAAGGAGCAGAGATCCCTCTTCCACTACCAGCTCCACTTCCAGTTTAATCTTTTTCCTTTCATATAAATTTGGACTGTGCAAGGTGGGGTCTTGTCCTCAAGACCCCTTTCCTGTAGTCCCAGGCAGAAGTTCAGGTTTCTTTTTCGTGGCATTAATCTCTTCAGCAGTTATAGCTATTTTGCTGTTTGTATTCTCTTTGTCTGAGAGAAGCTTTAAGTTTGCTCCACCCAAATGAATTAAATGTCTTATTTATTTATTTATTTATTTATTTATTTATTTATTTATTTATTTATTTTTTGGTCTTTTCGAGACAGGGTCTCCCTGTAGCCCCAGCTGTCCTGGAACTCACTCTGTAGACCAGGCTGGCCTTGAACTTACAAAGATCCGCCTGTCTCTGCCTCCCAAGTGCTAGGATTAAAGGCATGCTTTAAATTCAACTTCATTCAAATGCTCAGGACATAAGCAGAAGGAAGCAAGATTCTTGCCAAAATATCACACAAACAGCCATGTCTTAAGTCTGGATAGGTCCTTGCTCCCTCTGAGCCCTCATGAACTGCTCACTCTCTGCAGGCTTCTCAGCATTTTTGTCTTCCAAGCTCTGACCCAAAGCTCTGTTTACAGCATTCAATGGCTTTTCTAACCCAAATTCCAAACTCTTCCACATTCTGGGCACAAAACATTTCCAAAGGCCCAGAACCACATGGTCAGATTTATCACAGCAATGACCCTACTTCTCACTAGTAATGTCTTACTTTCTTTTCCTGCTATGTAAAATACTCTTAGACACAAGCAACTTAAGGGAGAAAATGTTTATTTCAGTTCACAGTTTCAAGGTACAGCTCACAGCAGAGAAGTCAAGACAGCAGATGCTTGAAGCAGCTGGTCATATTGCATGAACAATCAGGAAACAGGGAGGAATGCATGCTCATGCTTAGCTCACTGTCTCCATTTCAGAGTCTCAGCCTGCTCAAAGAACGGTTCTCCTCACAATTGTGACAGGTCTGCTCATATCAGTTCATCAAGACAGTCCCCCATAGGCATCCCCAAAGGTCCATCTTCCAGGTGATTTTAGATTCTGTAAAACTGACAATTAACACTAATCATCACAGCATCTTAACCCAGGTTAAATCCTTTCCAATGCACCCTAGTTGGCAAGTTTAATGATAGGTAGTCATCTAAGCTGGGGTGAACTAGATCCCTTCCTTAGAAATTTTGAAGTTGGAACAAAAGAAAATGTGTCTCAATCTGTCTCTAGTGGCTAATGCACTAGAGGCAAGAAATCCTGGTACTAGAGTTTCTGGTTATGTGAAGACAAATGTTTTGCAGGATAAAAGGTGACACCAAAGAAAAACAGAAAAGATGGGGCAGGGGCTGGAGAGGTAGCTAAGAGTACTTGCTCTGCAACATGAGACCCTGAGTTTGAATCCTCAGTACACATGTAAGAAGTCACACATGCTTTCAACCCTGGATTTGTAGGGCAGAGACAGGTAAATCCCAAGAACTTGATGGCTCCCTGGCCAGTCTGCCTAGCTGAGAGTTGAGCTTCAAGTTCAGCAAGAGACCTAGTCTCAAGCAATAATACCCTTGTAAAAAGACACACATGTGGAACTGGAGATGGCTTAGTAGTTAAGAGCACTGGCTGTTCTTGCAGAGGACCTAGGGTTGTGTCCCAGTACTCATATGATGGCTAATTCATGACTCAAGTTCCAAGGGATCTAATGCCTTCTTCTGACCTCTGTGGGTATTATACAATACGGGTGCACTTACATACATGCAGGCAATACACTCATACATATAAAAAAACCCTTTATAAAAAGCCACACATGTTTGTAACCCCAACATTGTAGGGCAGAGGCAGGTAGATCCCAAGAGCTTACTGGCTCCCTGGCAATCCTAGCAGAAAAGGTGAGCTTCAAGTTCAGTAAGCGACTTGGTTTCAAGGCAATAAGGTGGAGAGACAGGGGAAGACACTTGAATTCTTCCTCTGGCTTCCAAGTGCACACACATGATTTGCATACCTATGCTGCTGGAACTCAAGTTCATGCCCTTCTCTAGATCTCATGAGATTTCTTACCTGCTCCTTCCTTTGCCTCAGTGGATTCCAGGTCTCTGTTATCTGGATTCAGCCAGAGCTAGTCTAGGCTTTTCGCTTGCCTTCATGGGTCTATGATAAAGATCCTTTCAAATTCTGATTGCTATGTTCTAAAAATTTTTCTAGTGGATATGTAGTCACAAATTGCAACTTCAATTTACATTTCTCTGATGACTAGTGATGTTGAATTTCTTTTCATTCTTACTTGCCTTTTATATAATTTTGGTAATATGTCTATTCAAATCTTTTGCTTAGTTTTAAAAATTAGGTTGGTCTTTTGATTACTGAATAAGAGTTCTTCATATGTTCTGAATATGAATCATTATCAGACATAACTTTGGAAATATTTTCTTCAGGTCTGAAATCTGCCTTTCATTTTCTTATTGAAAAGAAAAAGTTTTACTTTTGATAAAGTCCAATTTACTAAGTTTACCTTATGTGCTTTATGTTCTTTGTATCTTAACAAACCTTTCTCTAGCTCAAGGCAATAAAGATTCCTCCCCCAGGCTTTGTCTTCCAGAAATTTAATGTTTTTTTATAATTTATATTTAGATTTATAATAATTTCAAATTCTTTTTTTAAATGGCATGAGCTAGGGGCACTGGTCCATTTTGCTTTACCTGAGAGTGGATGTCCAACCATTATAACATTATTTGTTTCAAAATAATCCAATCGCTCATTGTATTACCTTGTCATTTACAAAGATTTCAGGAAACTCAATGTGTGGGTTCATTTCCGGGTTGTGGTGGTTTGAATGAGTGTCCCCCATAGGCTGTAAGTATTCAGACATTTTGTCTCCAGTTGGTGGCACTGTTTTTGGAGGTCTTAGAAGGTGTGGCCATGCTAGAGGAAGTACGTTATTGGGGGCAGGCTTAGTGAGTTTAACAAGCCTCATGGTCTCCAGTTGCTCTCTCTTGACTTCCTGTGCTCATTGTGAGATGTGACCCTCGGCTTGCTGCTCCAGCTCCAGCCGCCTTGCCTTCCACCACAATGGACTCTAATTCCCTGGAACCGTCAATCGTAAGCTCAAACGAACTCTTCCTTTTATAAGTTCCTTGGTCATGGTGTTTTATCACAGCAACAGAAAAGTGACTAATACATGGGTTTTCTGCTCTCTCCCTTTGATCTGTGTATATGACTTTCCTTTTACCAACACCATACTGTCTTATCATTTACACTTTTAGTAAGTCTTGAAGTCAAGAAATGTAAGTCCTATCATTTTGTTCATTGTGTTGGTGTGGGGGGGGGCATGGGTGGTAGGTGAGTGAGGTCGAACCTAGAGCTTCTCACTTGGCAGGCATGTGTCCTGCTATTGAACTAAATGCTTAGACTCAATTTTGTCTTTTTTGGAAAATTATTTTGGCTGTCCCTGGTCTTTCTACACAAACCTTGTAAATTTCTAAAATAAAGGCTTTGACAATTGGTGAGATAACTCAGAAGGTAAAGGTACTTGCTGTGCAAGCCTGGCAACCTGAGGTTGATCTCTATCGGCATGAAGATGGAAAGAGAGAACCAGCTCTATAAAGTTGTTCCTTACTTCCACAAACATATGCTTGCCCCTCCCTTCTCTCTCTCTCACCTTTAATACTAGCACTTGGAAGGTAGAGACAGGTATACCTCTGTGAGCTTGAGGCCGACCTGGCCTATGCAGAGCTTCAAGACAGCCAGGACTGCACAGTGGGACCCTGTTTAAAGAGAAGCCTTTGAAACATTATGAGGATCACAATGAATCTCTGGCATTGAAAGGAATTGGCATCTTACCGGCATCTTTTGACCAACAAATGTAACTATTATTGAGGTTTTAGCTTCTCTTAGCATTTCTGTAGATTTTAATATAGCAGTCTTTACATATTTTATTAAAGTATTACTTATTAGTTCACATTCTGATGGTATTATAATTTCTAAAAAATTTAATGGACAACTATTTATTACTGGAAATACAAATGATTTTTATGATGTGATCTTATATCTTGTGATATTGTTAAATTCAACTATTAGCTTTAAAAGTTCTTTGATGGGAAATGAGTCTGGATTGAAGTTATGAAAAGCACAACACTTCAATAAAATATTTTTTAAAGTTCTTTGAAATTCCTTAGAAATTTCTATAAATATCTACACAGACCTCTCTCTTGCCCCATGAGTACATGTATGATGTTGACTGAGGATAAAGACAGCTATACATCTTTCTTGCAAACTTATTTATTTTATTGATTTTTCTTGCCTTTACACATTAGATATGCTAATGTTGATTAGAACCTTGATTAGAAGCTGATGTGAGCAGACAACCTTGCTTTAAGTTCTGATTTCAGAGGGGAAGCAGTCATTCCTGATCAAGAATGTTATGTATAGGCTTTATTTTTTGTTGTTTTATTTTGAGATGAGGTCTCCTTGTAGCACCAGCTGTCTGGGAACTCACTATATAGACCAGGCTGGACTTGATCTCACACAGATCTGTCTGCCTCTGTCTCCTGAGTGCTGGGATTACAGCAGTGTATTGCCATGCCTGGCTTAGCTGTGTAGGTTTTTGATGTATGAGCATTATTAGCACATGGAGGATACTTCTTTCTGCTCATTGTTTGCTGAGGACTTTTACCAGGAGTGGATGTTGGACTGTATCAATTTTTTTCTTGTCTCTGCTAATTGACTTGTTGCTTTAGGTCTACTTGGAGAGCAGAATAATTTGACTTTAAACTAACCTCTTCAGGAAACCACACTTACTCATGTTATTTACCCTTTTATATACTGTTAGAATTTACTCATTAATATTTTTAAGTTTTTTGAGATATAATCCACATGTCATACAATTCTCCATTTAAGGGGTAAAATTCATTGCCTTTCTCTGTGTTCCCAGATTTAGTGCACGCTTAATCAATTGTAGAACATTTTCACCAAGCCGTCCCCAAAGAAACTCCATATCCCTTTCCTATTCGTTGCTTTTTTTAAAGATAGGATTTTTGCTGCCTTAGCCTCTTGGATGCCAAAGCCCATTACCCTTGCTAATATTTTAGTAACAAGATTTTTATCCATATCAATGACATACATTCATATATATATTTCTTGAAATGGCCTTTCTGGCTTTTCATTGGACTTCCCAGTGGAGTCAGGATTTGTGATTCCACAAATTATTGGCCAGCCTGGGCTGAACAGCAGGATCTAAAAAAACAAAACATAAACACACAAAACCCATAAACTGGACATGTTCACCCCCTTCTATTTTCTGAAGAGCTTTGTATAGGATTGCCACATTTTCCCTTAGTATTCTGTTATTTCATTTACTATTTATTTATTATTCATTATTATTTACTTTATTTTGCTTAGTATTTAATTTTCTTTATGGAAAGGCTTTAAACTGAAAATGTAATATATTAGTAAATATAGAACTTGAGTTGTTAAGCTTCAGTAGTGTGCATATTTCAAGGAATTTTCTATTTCACATTAATTATCAATTTTTTTTTTCAGTTTGAAGCTGTTCATGTGTATTATCCTTGGAATGTCTGTAGTATCCACACCATTTTGATGATGATAGTTCATGGCTTCTCTTTCATTTCTAAATAATCTAACTGGGGTTATCAGTTTGACCGATTTTGTTTTTCACTGGGCCAGCTTTATTTTCGCTATTTTTAGTCTATAATCTCATTTGTTTATGCTCTTCATTTCCTTCCCTTTGTTAGATTAGGTTTAACTTGTTCTTTTGACAGGGTCTCCCTTCAGTCCCAGCTAGCCTGGATTCAGAGAGATCTGCCTGCCTCTGCCTCCTGAGTGCTAGGATTAAAGGCATGTGCAACCACGCCTGGCTCTCTTTCTTAATTCTTAGGATGAAAGATTAAATTACTGCTTGAGGCCATCTTATTTTCTAAAACTAACAGTTAATGGAACAAATTTCTCTCAAAACTACTTTACTTGCATCACATTCATTTTGATGTGCTGTGTCTACCCCGCCCCCATTAACTTAAAAAATACATTGATTCATTCTCCTTGTGATGTGCTCTTTGGACTCATAGGTCTTCTGTAAGGATACTGCTTCATTTCTAATTAAGTGTCTCAGATAAATATTTGCAATTGATTTACACTTAGTTCTGTGTAGTTACAGACAGCACTCTTCCTGATTTCAACTTCAAGAATTTATTCAGGTGCTGGGTGGGAGCTCAGTGGTAGAGTACTTGCCTATACATGAGGGGCTGGGTTCAAGCCCTAGCAACACATACCTGTATACTTACACACCACTCCCACCCCCATCCCCACCAGTACCACCACTACCACCACCATCAATGATAATCACAAACCCTAAAACCAAAATCAACCAATCAAAAAAAAAATCACCAAATTTATTCAGACCTGTTTTATGAGCACAAAAATAGCCTATGTTGGTAAATATTTCATGCATACTTGAAAAGATGTTGGTTGGTGGGCTAAAAGTCTTCTATATCTGTATTGATTTCCATCAATTACTGAACAAATAATCTGTAATTATTATAGACTTGTCTTTTTTTCCTAATGGTCTTTGTTTTGTCCATTTTGATTTTCTGCTTGATTGTAAATGCAAAATTAGGTTTGTATAATCTTTTTTTTTTTTTTTTTGTCTTTTTGAGATAGGGCCTCCCTATAGCCCCCAGCTAGCCTAGAACTTATTGTATAGACCAGGCTGGTATTGAACTCACAGAGATCTGCCTGCCTCTGCCTCCTGAGTGCTGGTATTAAAGGTGTGTATGCCACCACACCCAGCTTGTATAACCATTTTATGAGCTGATTTTGTCATTAATAGAATCCCTTTTTGGATTTGTAGACTATATACAAAGCTTTTTACTTCTTTTAACCTACCTTTACTGTAACATTTAAAGTAGGTCCTTATGGAACATAGAGCCGAGCCTTGCTTTATAAAGGATCTAGTCTCCAATTTACTTTTCTCAATTTTATGGATAGATGCAACTATAGGACAAATAAAACATAAGAGGAAACAGCTGGCCTGGTGTCAGATATAAAATGAACTCCTGCTTCAGAAAAATCATACTTTTTCCCTAACTTGCACACCTTCATTGCAAACAGTGGTTGTTCTACACAGTAAGTGGTTTTAGAATTGGTTAAAAATCACAGTATGATTTACTGTATCAAATTTGAGATTTTGAAAATAGGACAATATTTGCTCGTTGTGCTATTTCTGGTATCTCTCAGTTCTGAAGACTTGCCGGCAGTGCTTCAGGCTGTGCATACATGAGTTCTTTCTGAGGCATGGCTCATACACATCTGGTGACTAAATATATTTAAATACAACCAGTGAACATTAGCTCCATTCACAGAGTGGGCCTCAATGTTTCCACAGAGCTCCTGTCTACTCCTGTGCCACTTAAATGCAATATTCCTTAGTGGAAATACAACAGGAGCTTAGTAGTTCTGCCTTCTGGGGGTCTGTATAGGTCTAAGAAGAATGGTTAACTTGGCAGCAATGTGTTCTTATCTCCCTCTAAGCAAGAAAGCAAGGCTCTGTGCAAATCGCTGACTCCAGGGTTATGGCAGGATGAACAGGAGAGGATTCTGAGATACTCTGTCCCGGAAAGCAGGGGTGACTACTACTGGAGTCATGTCAGAAAGACTCAGGAGTCCACTGAGGCACTTCTCATTAGCTAATGATGAACCAACCTGAGCATCAATGAAGCCAACACAGACACAGCCAAGAACACGGGTACACTTGTCTACAAGGTCAGAGGGAGACTTATGAACAAAGGAACAAATAAACAGAAACCCCAAAACTTCATCCTGCCTTTGCTGTCAAGCTGTGCATCTCAGGATGCTCTGGGAGATGGGGGAAAGCCAGTCATTACTGAAGGCTTCAAATGAACACAGGAAGCAGGAATACAAAATACATTAATGTCATCTGTTCCCACCAGGGCCTTTGCAAGGTATGACTTCACATTCACAGCAGTTTTGTTACTAGATCCCTTTGTAAGCTGAAGATCATTCTAAACATTCTGATTCTCTTCTTCCTCCTCTTCTCAGGAAATGTTATTGACCACTTACAAGTTGTAGGTGGCAGGTCATTCAGGGCTAGAGCAAAGTCTGCTTTCTTGACTATGCTCTACTCTGTGAAACTTTGAGAAAAAAAGTTTGTTTGATGAGGAAATGGGAAAAAAGTTCAAGAGGGATACGAGAGCAGAACCTGGAGAACAGAGCGGTGTGCTTTATAATTTAAGACAACAGGTGTGAAAAGGCCTTCTGAAGATAATGATAAAGAAGAAACCTGGAAGAAATGAAGAAAGAAACCACACAGATATCAGACAGGAAGAGGACTCCCAGCAGAAAGAATGGCAAAGTGCAAAGGCTGGTGTGCAGTATGCTGGCTCAATGGGTAAAGATGCTTGCTACTAAGCCTGATGACCTGAGTTCAAGCCCTAGGACACACAAGGAGAGAAGAAATGCCCCCAAGTTGTCCCCTGACTTCCACATATGCATGCCTCTCCCTAATAAATAAATAAATGTAATTTTTTTAAAGAATAAAAGGTTTTTAGAAAGAGTACCAAGCGATGTACATTCCATGCATACAAGGAAGTAGAGGAGCAGGGTGGTTAACCCTGGAGTTGGAGATGGTGGTCCATAGTCTAGACACAGAGAAAGCTCAATGCCTGGGTCTGTCACATTCAGGACCTCAGAGTCAGAGACTGAAACAATTGTGGGGACATGAGGGGCAAGCTGAGGAGCTGGACAGAATGGGTTGGCCAAGGTGACTTTTGGGTTAACTCAGGATGTATGTAGATTTGAGAGGGAAGTTGAGGTCAATAAAGAAGTGAAAAAGGAATAAAAAGCGATGATAGTATGTACATGTTTAAGACTGGGGCTATTGTAGACAACAATCAGTATTGTGATAAAGCAAGGAAGATGTGCCTGCCATTTCACTTCACATCCTCCTAGCCATGTGCTATGAACTTAAGAGTTCTGCATGACAGAGCCTGGCTTCCAGCTAGATGTCTGACTCAAAGGACAGCAGATGGAATTCTTTAGTCAGAAGACAAGGTCTCTATGTCCAGCAGAAAACACCAGATTAAGTCCATGCAATTTCCATGTGTTTATCATGTGACTTTAAACTATGTCATGTAACTTTAACTCAGAGGCACATGTTCTGATATGCATGAAAACAAAAATCAACCAATTTCTTTTCTACTTTGTTGTTCAGAAGTTCTAATGTGTTCTGGTCTTAACCCAAAAGTCAAATGGAGGTGACAGGTTCAAAATTCACCATGGAGTGTATTGTTTTACAACTGTTTAATATGTCCTTTCCTCACAGCATAGAGAAGAGAATAAAGCAGAAAATGATTTGCCTAATTAGACTAGCCCCTTCCTGAACCTCTCTCTTTTGTGAAATACAAACTCCTCTGAAGACCCTGACTCCCTATGATGCCTGGGTCTCCTTCCCACGTCACCTCACCAAGCACCGTGCGGGCCTTGAAGTCTATGTTTACCACTTGGCGGCCACAGCCAGTGGGCTGGATCTGCCTCTATTTCTGCAAATTTCCTCTTCTCCTCTGCACAGTAGTTTTACTTTTTGTTTCCACTCAAAACTTTACTCCTCTGAGCAGCTTTTCCTGCAGTGTTCTCCAGCAAAATTACCAGCCTTTTCTTCTCTTTAGCCAATGCACAAAGCTATGACAAATGAATGCTATTTTCTGTGTGAGCCCAACTCCTTTCCGCACTATAAACTTCATGACAGTGGAGGCTATACTCTAATTTTATAAAGTCAAAGTGACATGCCTTGCAGGTTGCAGGTATGTGAAACAGTCAGTGAACAGAGAGGATACTGGAATGAGTGCGCAGATCCTCCTCCAGCCAGGCTTTCCCACTGCAGAATATTGCTCTTAAAAGCCCACGACACGCTGGGTGTGGTGACGCACACCTTTAATCCTAGCACTTGGGAGGCAGAGGCAGGCAGATCTCTGTGAGTTCAAGGCCAGCCTAGTCTACACAGTGAGTTCCAGGATATATAGGACAGCTGGACAGCTGGGGCTACAGGGAGACCCTGTCTCAAAACAACCAAAAAAAAAAAAAAGCCCACAACAGGCTTGCCTTGCTACATTACTGCTCTGATTTTCTCAGACAACTCCATTCTTCCTCTTTATCCAACACTGCTTACTGACCCACAGGCACACGCTCTCATGGAGTCCCACAACACACCTATAGCTTAACTCTGTTACTATTTCTAGTCAAAAAGAAGGAAACAGAGCTTCAGAGACATGAGGCAAATTGCCCAAGTTTACTCAACTGGCAGGGGTGGGGTCAGGATGTGAAAGTTCACATTGATTTAATTATATCACCATCCCCTCTCAATTGTACCAAATCTCAAGTCAGTAGTTAACTGCACTTTTCTCCAAATGAAGTCATTACCACTTCATCCACTGCTTTTTCTTGTTGCTTCATTAATTGGTTATGTAAAAAAAATAATCTAAGGCATTAAAAGTTTGCGTTTCTTGTTTCAAAATTCCAATGCACTGTACATTACATATATGGACACAGGGTCATAGCAAAAGTTCTTCTTGGAAGGCACAAGAAGCTGAGATACACACAGATGACTCCTAACCATGTAATTTATAATAAGAAGGTATATTTCAGATTGATGTAGCCAGCTCTCAGATTCTTCTAATGCTGTTAATGTTTACTCAGCTGGTGAATATTTTTTTTCCTGTTTTCTGTTTTTAACTTAAGAAACCAATTCTGTCATCAGAAAATTTAACTGACTAGGTTCACTTCCTCTTTCAGGTCATTAGTGGAAGTAATAACTTGGGTCACAAGATGGAGGCCAAAGCACCCGCTTTATCAATTCTCACTAATCTGAGCAGCACACGTTTGAATAGATGGCAAAGACCCACAACACAGCTTTTATCCTCTCCATATTTCTTGTGTTCTACAGCAGTTAATTTTTAAGTTGTGTGTGTGTGTGTGTGTGTGTGTGTGTGTGTGTGTGTGTGTAGAGTGGTGTGGGATGCACACAGCACAGTGCATATGTGGAAACAAGAGAACGGCTTTTTGGAGTTGGCTCTCTCTTTCCACCTTTACATGGGTTCCAGGGATGGAACTCAGGTGGCCAGGCTTGCATGGCACGAGCTTTAACCTGCTGAGCCATCTCGCTGGCCCTCAATTGCTGTTTTTAAATGATGTCATTATGTTTTTTAATTTCTACTACTTGGTTTGGGGATCATTTATTCAGATATACATATGACATGAAGAATTAAACAATATGTATCTTTTGGTTCTCCATGCTAAACCTGCCTCCGTTTTTTGTTTTTCTTTTTTCCTTTTTGAGATAGGGTTTCCCTGTAGCCACCAGCTGGCCTGGAACTCGCTATGTAGACCAGACTGGTTTTGAACTCACAGAGATCCACTTGCCTCTGCCTTTTAAGTGTTAGGATTAAAGGCATGTTCCACCACATCTCGCACCTGCCTCCATTTTAAACTACAGAACAGTTTTATTATGCTTATAACTCTCACACACCAACTGTGTATAATATGCACAGTGGTGAATGGATCTGCAGAACATGCTCCTGCTTGGGGGTACTTTATTCATTCTGGTGTGTCTGTATCTTAGACTGGGGAAGGACATTAGACACTTGGCTATTGGCCACTTCCTTTGGACATTCCTTTTTTTTTTTTTTTTTTTTTTTTTGGTCTTTTCAAGACAGGGTCTCCCTGTAGCCCCAGCTGTCCTGGAACTCACTCTGTAGACCAGGCTGTCCTTGAACTCACAAAGATCCGCCTGCCTCTGCCTCCCAAGGGCTAGGATTAAAGGTGTGCATCACTACGCCCGGCCCTTCTGGAAATTCTTAAATTCCAATTTGGGATTCTGTATCATTTCAGACTTGCTTGATCCAGAGCGTTTTGATCAGCAATCTCTCTGGTTGTCAGCACAGGCCTGGCAACACTTCACAGCCTCTTACTATATGAGCAAGTATGCCTGTGGCTGAGACAGCTGTCTACTAAAATCCATTTTTTTGATATCTTTTTAAATTCTCCTGAAAATAAATGGACCCTGAGACAAAGCTTCTTCAGGGGAATTAATGTAGGCAGAAGCAGCATGCATCATTTCCTGGTGTGGTCTGTAAGACCTGTAAGCTCCTATAGGCCCTTTTCCTTCTAGCATGACTGGGATGTCCCATCTAACAAACAGAAAGTGAGTGCTCAAGATGGCGAAGCTGTTGTTAGCTTGGGTACCTTGCCTTTCTAGATGAAAGCTGCTCTGCCAATCTACATACCTTCCTTTGACTGTTCTACAAACAAAACTACAAACCTCTGTTAGTGTGCATCATGGATTTTGGGGTGTCTCTTTGTACTGTAATCTAGCCTAGACTATCCTTCCCCATGCTGGGTTAGACTAAAGAAGCTAGTTGTAAATGACTGAAGATTCTACATATAGCACTTGAAGTGGGTTAAAATCTAATAGAACTATAGAAAAGTAACTATCCAAAGATTTATTTCCATTACTCCTTGTTCGATCAACAAGAATGTTATTAATAGTATCAGACGAATGCTGAAGTATCAAAAACAACTGAAATATTCAAAAACTCTCCATATTATTTTAGTGCCACTGAATTTTAGAAATGTTGTACAATAACTATTGAAGGAGGATAGGGCAGGATGAAAGTGAAACAACAAAACTTTAGAAAATTCTTCAGTGTTTTCTTTTACTATAATCTTACAACCTGTAAGTCCTCTTCTAGTCTCTCTAACGAACTTCTGAGGTTCAAGGTATGTTATTCTATCTCCCAAATGGAAAGTATATTTTCCTTGGAAAGCAAAAGTACTTTTTCCTTACATTGAAGAGAGACACGGTATTTTAATATTTAGGGCTGGAAGATATTATGATTAGAATAATGGACAAACAGAAAGTTGCATATGTAAACAAAGACACCACTGATCACATGGCTGTTTTCAAAGAGCTTCGAAATAGCCACATTTCTGAAACTTACTCTGTTCTATGGTTTCTTTCACATCTTCAGCTATTTCATTATTTTTTATTGAGTTATAACTTCAAATAAAAAACAAAATATGAAGTTTATAGTATCATAAGCTTTCAAATGCGCGCGCGCGCACACACACACACACACACACACACACACACACACACACACACACAGAGCCACCACCTGGAAAAGTACATAGAATACTCTGATCATTCCCAAATACTCCTTCCTGCTTCACTTTCAGTTAGTACCTCCACAAAATATAACGAAAAGTCTGGCCTCTGTTGTATTAGCTTTGTCAAATTTTGAATTTCATCTACTGAATCACATAAAATAGATTCTGTGTGATGTCTAGTTTCTTTCATTGTACCTCATGCTCCTGAGATTTATCTATAGTATTGTAATGTGTTAGTAGTTGATTCTTTTCATTGTTGTATAGTACACTACCAAATAAGTATCACAATTCATCCATTTACTATTTTTGGACCTTTGGGCTTTTATAAATACTGTTGTGAATTTTCTTTTTAACTTAAATGGCAGAATGCATGAGTTCTAAGGGGAGGCAGGGGGAATGGATCTAAATTTGATTAAGAAATATATGAAATGCATAAAACTCAATAAAAATTTTTAAAATAATCTATGACATGCTTCAAGTAGAAAACACATTGTTTTATAAGCTTTGTTCAAAGCATGAAGTACAAGCTCTTAGCTGTAAATTTAATGCTAATGAAGTAACAATGTACTGAATAAAGATATCGTGTTTTTATTTTATTATTTTTATTTTTTTGTCTTTTCAAGACAGGGTCTCCCTGTAGCCCCAGCTGTCCTGGAACTCATTCTGTAGACCAGGCCGGCCTTGAACTCACAAAGATCTGCCTGCCTCTTCCTCCCAAGGATTAAAGGAGTGCGCCACCACGCCCGGCCAAGATATGGTGTTTTTATAACAAAGTACACATAAGTTATGGTGTTTTTATAACAAAGTACACATAACACAAGGCCGTATGAGGATGGCTTTATATAGTAGAAGCAGGAAATGAGAAATTATTGATAAAAGCTACAAAATTTTAATGACACAAAATGAGTAAACCCTGAGTATCTAAAGTACAACATTGTAACCATAATGAATAATTTTGTAGTGTATGTTTGAATCATTCTAAGAGGGTTTTTAAATGTTTTCACCAAAAAGAAAGAAAATGGTAATAAAAGGTACATAGTGACTGACCGATTGATTGATTTATGAAGTTTTTGTGACCATAAACCTCAGAACTTACCTCTGTAATTCTTTAAGGAACAAAAGTCTGATATCTGATAATATAACGTTTAAGGAAGCTTCAGCATAAATGACAACTATGTGTATACAGTTTTAATGTTATTATTTGATTTAAAAACATGTTCAATAAAACGTTAAAAAAATGAAGATTTTGTTTTTATTTTATGTATATGAGGGTTTTCCCTGCATGTATGTATATGCACTACAGGTGTACCTGGTACCTGTGGAGGGATATCCTGGAACTGGACTAACAGATAGATGTTAGCTGCCATATGGCTGCTGGGAACTGAACCTGGGTCTTCTGTCTACAAAAGCAGCCAGTGCTCTTAACTGCTGAACCATCTCTGAAGCCCCATTGTGAACACTATGTTTCATGTGAATACTCATTTATTTTCCTTAGGCACATACCCAATAGTAAGAGTTTTCCACGGGGCTGGAGAGATAGCCTAGTGGTTAAGAGCACCGACGCTCTTGCAGAGGACCCGGGTTCGATCCCCAGCACCCACATGGCGGCTAAGAACCGTCTGTAACTCCAATTCCAGGAGAACTCCAGTTCCAGGGGAATCCGAGACCCTCTTCTGACCTCCGCGGCATTGCACGACATGGGTGCACAGACCTGCATGCAGACAGTACATTCATACACATGCAAAAATAAATAAACAAATAAATAAATAAAAAAAAAAAAGAGTTTTCCAAAGTGCTTCTACTGGATCACACTCCCACCATCAGTGTGGGGTAATTCCTATTGTTCCATAGATTGACTTGCTATTTCCAATGTTTTTTTTTTTTGTTGTTGTTATTTGTTTGTTTGTTTTTTGAGCTTGCTCTGTAGACCAGGCTGGCCTTGAACTCACAGAAATCTGCCTGCCTCTGCCTCCATTGAGTGCTGGGATTAAAGGCGTGTGTCACCATGCTGGGCTTAAAGACGGTTCTTAGTCACCACGTGGGTGCTGCGAATCAAACCCAGGTCCTCTGCAAAGAGCAGTCAGAGCTCTTAACTGCTGAGCCATCTCCAGGCCTATTTCCAGTGTTTTTATATTTAATGTATTGGTGAATTGTAATTACTATTTCTCTGGTGAGCAATACTTCTGCATGTTTGAATCAACAATTTTGATATTTCCTTTTATCAAATGCTTATTCAAATATTTTACCCTGTTTTTAGAACATGTGGTCAGTGTTCTTTTAGATTTGTAGAACTTTAGATATTCTGGATATGAGCTCCCTTTTGCATTCACACATTAAAGCTATTTTTATCCTGTCTGTATTTTCTCCACAGCATCTGTTAATGATGCCATCAGACTTTCTTGATTTTCCTAGATTATAATTATTTATAATTATATTCTATCATAGTGTGATTTTTGTTCTATTTAAGAACATTTTGTCTGTTATGATGGGTAGTCACCTATGTTTTATTCTGAAATTCTGGTTTAACTCTTAGAGTTTAGGTATATGACCCACCTCAAATTAATGACTATGTATGATATAAGGGAAAACTCCATTGTTTTCCATACAGATATCCAGCTGACCCTGCATCTTTTTTTTTTTTTGTTGTTGTTCTTTTTTGAGACAGGGTCTCCCTGTAGCCTCAGCTATCCTGGAACTTGCTCTGTAGACTAGGCTGGCCTTGAATTCACAAAGATCCGCCTGCCTCTGCTTCCCAAGTGCTAGGATTAAAGGCATGCGCCATCATGCCCGGCTGACCCTGAATCTTTTATTAAAGAGGTCAGTATTTCCTCCAGTGAAATTTCAGTAATACTTTTGTCATAAATCAGGAGACATTACATGTGTGAGGCTATTTTTGGACTATCTTATCTGTCTTACTGATCTGTTGAGTTTTCTTTACACGATATCATGCAGTCTTAATTACTGTAATTTTATACTAAGTTTAATATCTAGAAATGCCAAGTCTTCCACTGTTCTTTTTGTTTTTTAAGATTAGTGCAGCTATTCTATGTCCTTTGTATTTAAAATATTTTGTGTATTTCCTACTGAGAACCTCTTTGGTTACCCATTGAGTCTCCAACATAATCTGAAGAATACTGATAGCCTAACAGAGTCTACTAAATGGTAAGCATGGTGTATTCTTATAGTTTGCTTTATTTTCCAAGGTACATTTTTGCAATGTTATTATGAAGTTCTCATATATAATTTTTACATTTACTTATTGATTGATTGATTACTTATTGATTGATTGATTGTATATGTGTGTATATGGCACTAATGTGCAGGTCAGGGAACAACTTGCAGGAGTTGATTCACTCCATCATGTAGGTTCTGGGTCTTCAACTCAGGCTGTCAGGCTTGGCAGCAAGTGCTTTTATTTACTGAGCCATCTTGCTTGCCCTTGCATATCTTTTTTTAATATGCACTCTAGGTGTTTGTCATTTTATGTTTTTAAACATGGCTAAGGGGCTGGAGAGATGGTTCAGCAGTTAAGAACACCAACTGCTCTTGCAGAGGACCCGGGTTTGATTCCCAGCACCCACACAGCGGCTAAGAACCATCTTTAACTCCAGTTCCAGGGGAATCCGACACCCTCTTCTGACCTCTGCGGCATTGCATGACACAGGTGCACCAACCTACATGCAGACAGTACATTCATACACATAAAAAAATGGCTAATAAAACAAGTCAGCACTTAATGAACAAGTTTGAGGCATGGATAGTATTTACATTTAAATGCTAGTGTCATTTCCATCATATACTACATTATCTTCACACTGCACATTTTGTTTCAATATGGCATGTTATATTCTTCTACATTTTTGCTTTATATTACAAAGTTCTTTTGGAAAAGAAAACCCACTGTCACTCTAAGGCTAGCCATGTAAATGGGTAGGCATCTTCTCATGGGGTTTAGGGCCTAGCATGGTGTATCTCTGAGTCTCTTGCCTCCATCACTGTTACCTTCAGGGCACAACTTCCCAGTGACACTATGGCTTATACAGGAATATGTAAGGATACTTCCCTATCACAACAGTGATCAGGTTAGACTCTCTAACCATAACTTTTCTAAAGACTTGAGAATAGCAAAGAGGAAGCAGACCTAAGAGAAGGATTCTGGAACTAAACAAACTGATTTCTCTTCTGTCTTGGTCTCCTTTGGGGTTGGGAGCATGGTCACCAAAGAGAGGTGACACTGAACTCACTTATGCTCTAGAATGTCTTTACCTAAGAAAATGAAGAGACACTTTTCCCCTCAAATATTTGATCTCTCACAGGGTTCTATAGATGTGGCCATATCCCAAATTTGGACACTGGCAGCCATTACAGAGCCCAATCCTATAGGAGCTGGGCTCTTAACTACTGTGCATATGTTAGGAGGAGAGGGGGAAGGCTTTTGCAGAGATGGTGGCTTTGATATAAGTTAACACATCAGTCAATAGTTATTAACCCCCCATGCATGTGTTGGGTAGAAAGGGCATCCAAATTGGAGCTAAAAGGCCAGGGTTTTATGCCTGATTCACAGAGTTCCTAGCTTTATGGCCCTTGGCAATTAACTTTTCTGAGTTTCTGCCATTAGAACTAGAAAATAAGCATAAGATGAATTAGAGACGGAGCTTTTTGTGTTTTCTTTAAAAACAACATTCAGCATTGTTATTCAAGGTTATGTGCAAGGACCAGTATTTAGCCACCATTACGCCATCTGTAAAAGTAACTGTGAAGGTAAAAGAAAGCATGTAAAAACTATGAATAAGACACGATATCCACCACCAAGGATATTTCACATTGATGCATATAAATAACACCAAGGTGCAGTGAAAAAGCACCCTCAGAATGGGTACTTCATTACACCCAATGAAAGATTTATTTCTCAGTCTCTGGTATAGTATCACTAATAAAAAATTGCTTATGAATGTTTATTAAGATCCTCTTCTCACTAATAAAATAAAAAGCTAATTAATTTGGTAGCATCTTCTGTATTCAGAAATGAACGTGCTTTTAGCTTCTACATACAAGGCCAGAATCACTGTGCACTCTGAATTGGTACATGTGAGACCTAAAGAGGAAAGTGCTTAGGTCCACTTTGAATGCCTGCATTTCCTAGAGTAATGTACATATCGTTCCATATCTGTAGAGTAATATGGAGCCTTAGGTTGCAGGCGTATGTATCTGAAGCTCCCAAAGGACTAGATAAAGAGCAAGCATACTGCCTTTTGCTCTGGCTGTATCTTTTATCAATAAGACAGAATGTGCTTAAGAGAAAGGGCTCTGCTCTTTAATTCAAAATAATAGCTGAATTCATACAATCAATCACTTTGTTAAGAAGTGGAGCAGCGCAAGGTGGGGATGAGGTTGTTTTAACTATACTCCTTGGGTGAATATACCATTGTTAAAAGTCTCAAGATAGCTTTTTCTCTTTCCAGGCCATTTACAAATAATCTCTTTAGAATACATTTTGTGTTTCAGGAATAATTCACACTTGAAATAAAATCTAATAAACTATTGGGGATTAAAAAGTTACTGCACGCCTAGGAGGTCAGAACACATTGGAGGGAGATCTGCCAGTTGTCCTTAATATTATTTTGAACTAAACATTTTTAAGACATGAAAGGAAAAAAAGAAAGGGAAAAGGATAAATGAAAATGTTTCTGTGCTTTGGTTAAAAATTGAAATAGCTCAAAATCAAAGCTGAATAATATTATGAAACAACAAAAACTGATATGCAGAGCAAACTGAATTTTATCTTTCATCTCTTAAGAACTTTATTAAACTATAGAACAGATTGGTTGGAGAGATGGCTTGGGGTTAACAGTGAGTATTGCTCTTGCAGAAGATCCAAATTCAGTTTTCGTCACCCTCACTGGTGACTTACAATTGCTTGTAACTCCAGGGTCTGATACCTTCTCTTCTGACATCTTTAGTTACCTGCACTCATGTACACACACACACACACACACACACACACACACACACAGAGAGAGATAAAAGCATATATATATATATATATATATAATTTAAAGAACAAAACAGACTAATAGAACATTACAACAAATGTATTAAATCTATCGATCCATCGATCCATCAATCCATGCCTCTTTTGAGCTTTTGAGGCATGAAATTTCTCTCTCTCTCTCTCTCTTTTTTTTTTTTTTTAATGAGACAGAGTCTCTGTAGCCCCAGCTCATCTGGAACACACTATATAGACCAGGCTGGGCTTGAACTCACAGAGATCTGCCTGCCTGCCTCTGCCTCCCTGGGATTAAAGGCAGGAGCCCCCAGCCCAGCAAGGAATGAGTTCTAATAATTATAATTATAAGCTGCTTTTGTTGATGAACATATAAAGTTATGATATTTTGTAGAATACTTAACTGATATCTAAGTCTTATTATTTCTACCAAGGAAATCTTTTACATCTCTTCATTCTTCTCCAGTCTTAAAGCATCCTACTAGTGGCTATCAAAGTAATCTTCTCTCCAACCACTGTACTCTGGCCACTTCCTTGTTTAGGAACTTTCATAATGACATCTTTTTAAATGTCAGGCATCAAGACAGAGAGTCAAGATTCAAACCTGCACCACTGTGCTACATCACCTTCAAATGATAGAACATTTTTAAGAGCAAGGGTGGGAAACTGGTAGGAATTTTTGGTAAAATTATAGTCAGAGATTAATATGGGGAAGCAGGAGGTAGGTATGGCTCTAGAAACATTTTGGAGACATAGCATTTTATTATTGTTGTTTGAGATGAGTTTCACTCTGGAGCCCATGCTGACCTGGAGTTCACTCAGAAGCCTCAGGCTAGCCTCAAGCCCAGTGAAATCCTCTTGCCTCAGCCTCTGAAGTTCTGGGATTACAAGAACAAACCACCATACCCAGCTCAGTATTTTTTAAAGGTCTGGGAGTGCCGGAGTTGCTGGCAATCCAAAAGGATTCAATCCAAATGCAATCCTGCCTTTCCTAAGGAAAAGGAAGGCCCTGGGGGGAGATCTCTTTATTTGTGGTTCTCCAGGGAAGGGCAGAAGGTGAAGCACTTGTAGTTTGGTGGGATGATGCCTTGCATTCACTTTCTTATTGATTCAAGGAGGGCAAGAATTTCCCCATGGGGCCAGGGAACTAAGCCAAGCTGCCATAATTACAGATGCAGAAGCCTGGCTTCCCAGTGAACCAGTCTTGATAACTGGGAAGAGAGGCTGATTAAAATAGAAAGCAGGGTGAGTGAACCACAGAGGCACGTCCTCCGTGAAGCCTCTATCTAGCTTAGATGCCTCACTCTGAGCTTTTACAGTACCCAGTGCCCATCCCCATCAAAGCACTTGGTTCATAAGCATCGGCTTAGGCATTTGTCTCCCTCACTGAACACTGAGCCCTTTGAGAGCTGGGATCTGTTGTATTTGACTGTATCCTCAACACGAAGCCTTGTACAATGCAAAGGCCTTGAGTAAAATGGCTCTGAATGGATGGATGAATGAAGGAATGAAAGGAAGAAAGAAAAGAGGGTAGAGCCTTGATCAACTGGAGTCATTACACCAGGCAAAGGCTTATGACTTATTTACAACAATCCTACTGTTTGATAGATGATGTGAGATCCCCAGGGATTAAAGGGTTTGCTGCAGCCCAACAGTAGGCTTAGAGCTAGAGCTGGACCCTGGACCCAGAACCCAGGATGGCCGCAGGCTGATCCTCCTCCTCCTCCCCCCGTGAGGAGCTGGAAGACAGCTCCCACAGTCGTTGTAATGTCTGTCAGCTGGTTGTTGGGAATGCAAAATACATTTTCCCATGGAGCCAGGTTTGCTCTTTTTTCTTTTCTTTCTTTTTTTTTTTTTTTTCTTTTTTCTTTTTTTGAAAATGGTGGTTCAGTTCCCAGGCCAGGCCACAAAAGCTTATTTACCCCAGAGCTGAGCTCAACTATAAAACCAGCGGTAGCTCAGAGGCCTCACTGAACCCCCAGCTAGAGCTGCAGTCCGAGGGGCAGGTGGGCAGCTGGCTCTGCAGGGGGGTGGGCAGAGCTGCCTGGAGCAGACCAGGAGAGCCTGCGGGGGCTGAGTAGGGGGGCTGCGCAGGGGGGCTGGGCAGGGGGCCCGGGCAGCAGCTGCAGGAGGCTCCAGCAGCCTCTGAATGCCTTGGTGGTTCTTAAGTGGATTGTTTGTAAGTTGGGAACTGTCTGTACTTAGAAAGGCGGATTTCAAGAGGTAGGGGATCCTATTTCACTTGAAGGCCCACAGTAATGAGGGTTCTTTATTCCTAATGAAGGAGCCACTAATTGGAGGGACAGGCTCAGGAGGCCTGTTGGAATTTTGTACTCCTGGACCAGAACTGAGTAATATTATGCAGTAGCCTGGCAACCCCTTACTTTTGCATAAAATTCATATAAAAATCTAGTGCCTGACTGACTTCACCATGTTTATTATTAATAATGATAATAACAGGGTGGCTTATGTGCAGCATTAGGCTGAGAATGTGAATGGAATTCTCAGTTTCCTCAAGTTTTTTCCCTTAGCAAGATTAGGAACATTTGGAAAATCTTTCCCTCAGAGTGGGCTGAAAGCATTTGCATTTACCCAGAGGAGACATGGCTCCAGTTCCTTAGAGCTCATCCAACAGATGAACTCTTCTCTTCCTCTGCCTCCTCAGAGAGGCAGGGACACTCTATAAACTCACACATGCTATAAAAGCAAATGCAGGAGAAGAAATGTTAACAGGACTGAAAAGTTACAATAAGAAACCAATTATAATAGGGAAATATAGTTAGCTTTTCTGGACTTAATGAAATGCGGTCAACTGCACTGGAATGTTCTGGTGCCCCCTGGACGATTCTAAAACCTAACAGGGCTGGTTATTTAGTGCCTTTCTCGAGATGCTTCTGAAAATCCTACAAAGGCAATGTGTTTCTTTTCCCCGGTTCAGACCTACTTAACTTGGCTCAGCCACATGCAGAGGGACAAAGCAGGAACTAAATCTAACATTTAAAAGTCTTTAACCACCATAAGTTTGTTGTTAGAAATGGAGGTTCCTTGGATCAGGAGCAGAATCTATTTTGGGCTTGTGAAGTTTATATATCCAACTGTGCAAAGTTCACAGTTGCATGTGTGATCTCTCAACTTTTCTGAACAAGGAAGTTTGCTTCTGCGAGTCTTACTTTGTCTGTGCAGGAAAGTTAAACATTCGGAAAAGTTAAACATTTAGCTTCTAAATTTTTACTGCTCTGGGATTCCTCAGGGACACGACTCCAGTATGATGATGACTAAATGGCCATCAGTGTTGTTTATTCCTAGTCACAGAGCAGTCAGCAGATGTGAAGAACCATTGTGTGACTCCACCGTGCATTCGGGAGCACAGCAGCCCATCTGTCTCTCACCCCTGCTTCCCCTGAGATCACTACATGGGTGCACAATAAGACTGACATCATAATAAGACAGTATCTGAAAGATACCTACCAGGGCTCAATAAAATGCCAAAACACTATTAAAATTATATCACAATACTTAAAATATAAATGTATTATAATTTTCATATAATACTTCCTGATATTGTAATAGTACAATTAATGTCTTCTAATATTTTATATCAATTGCTTCTATTCTTTCATATACAGAATGCTTAATTTCTGAATTCAAACAATATTATAAAGGAATATATCCAGATTCATATCTTGAGGTCACCAAACATTATTTCAGACTTCTTTTTTTTTTTTTTTCCTAAAAAAGCTGCGAGAATTCTTTGTATTCCTGGATAGCCTTCTCCAGACTTCTAAAATGCTAATATTTAGTACAGTTGTCTTTTCTTTTTCTAAATAACACACACACACAGAGAGAGAGAGAGAGAGAGAGAGAGAGAGAGAGAGAGAAAGAGAGAGAGAGAGAGAATTTTCTTCTGAATAATTTAAAAGTAAGTTGTAAAACCTGAAATAATTTCCTCTAAAATCAGGAACAAGACAAGGGTATACATTCTTTGTACTTTCATACAGCACAATACTTAAAGTCTTAGAGCAATGAAGTGAGAGGAAAATACAAGGTATATAAAAGTAGGAAGAAGTTATACTTCTATTTGAAAATATGATCCTATACTTAAGACTCTAAAGATTCCACCAGAAAACTCTTAGGTCTGCTAACCACTTCCACAATGTAGTAGGATCCCAAATCAACATGGAAAAATAAGTAACTTTTCTACGTAACAGTGGCTATGCTGAGAAAGAAGGGAAGAAACCAATCTTACTCACAATGGCTTTAAAACTAAGTAAAATAAAACACCTAGGAATAAATGTAAACAAGGAAGAGAAAGGCCTCTACAATGAAAAATTTAAAGCACTCAAGGAAGAAACCAAAGAAGACACTAGAAGACAGAAATAATTTCCATGCTCATCAAACAGTAGAACTAATTTTGTAGAAACAGCTATATTACTGAAAGCAATCTGGATTGAATGTAATCCCTATCAAATGGCCAGTAACATTCTTTATAGACATAGAAAAATAAATCATAAAACAACAGCAATAAAAACAAAATTATAAAAGAAAAAGTAATCCTGAAATTCACATGGGAAGGCACATGCACATGCATGCATACGCATGCACACACATGCACACACAAAACCCCCAGATACCCAAGTCAATCCTGAGCAGAAAGAAGAATGCTAGAGTAACTACAATATATGATTTCACATTATACTTCAGAGCCACAGTAACAAAACAAGCATTTCACTGGCACACAAATGGACACGTACTGTGGTTCGAATGTCGATGTCCTCCACAGGCTCATGTGCTTGAACAGTTGATCCCTACAATAGTATTATTTTGGGAGGTTGTGGAATCATTGAGACTATGGTTTAACTAATAGTGTGAGTTGTTGGGCGCAGGTCTTAGAAGTGATACTTCTGGGTCCAGGCCAAATTCTTTCAAGTTTCTGTCATCTAGATCAAGCCACCCTAGCCACTGTGCCTTAATTCTCCTTAAGGGACTACCTTATGAATGGTGAACCAAAATAAAACTCTTCCTTTAAGATGATTCTGTCAGTTATTTTGTCACAGTGATGAGAAAACTCCTACAGAAAATTGGTTCAAGAATGGGGTTGTTACTGTGATAGATCTGACCATTGGTTCATAGGCCTTGAAGATGGTTTGGAATAGGGAAGCTTTTGAGTGTTGAAAGCAGAAGTAGGCCATTAGTGGTGGTGGTGTTTCAGAAGACAAGAGTGATGAAAGAGCCTAGTGTGGTGGCACACTCCTTCAATCCTAGCACTCAGGAAGCAGAGGTAGGCAGATCTTTATGAGCTCCAGGCTGGCCAGGGCTATATAGAGACCCTGCCTCAAACAAACAAAAAAGAATGCTGAAAAGAAATACAGCCTAAAGATTATGTGAAGTTTCAAATAAGAACAGCTAACAGAGTCACAGACCAGTGGAATAGAATGGAGAATCCAAATAAACCCATGCAGCTACAGCCATCTGATTCTCAACAGAAGTACCTGAAACAACAACAAACAGTACGGGGGAAATGTGGGTATTCCCATGTAGAAGCAAAACTAGATCCCTATTTATAACTCTGCACAACAATAAATTCAAAATGGATTGAAGACATTAAGGTAAAACCTGGAACTTTGAAACTAGGGCAAAACAAAGGGAAAAGAGTTCAAGGTATAGACTCAGGTGAGGACTTTCTGAAAATGACACCAATAACTTGGGAAATAACAGTAAGAATCCATAAATGAAATTTCATGACATTAAAGGGCTTCTAGACAGCAAAGAAAAACAACTGCTAGAGAGAAAAGAGAGCCTGAGGGATGGGAGAAAATCCTTCCCAGCTGTACTCTTGATGGGGGCTTAGTATCGAGAATTCATCAAGAATTTAAAAATGAAATACCAACCCCTCTTAAACCATCCAATAAATAAATGGGAAAATGAATTAACATACAGTTTTCAAAATAAGAAATGCAAATGACCAATAAATACATAAGAAAAAAGTTCAACATCCTAAGCCATCAAGATAATGCAAATCATATAGTACCATGCTAACCCACTGCACCACTGAACTCCTGGGAAACACAAACCAAATCTATATTGAAAGTCCATCTCCCTATAGTCAGAGTCGCCTTTGTCAAGAAATCAAACAACAAATGGTGGTGAGGATGCGGAGGGGAAATGAACACTTACATGCTTGGTGCAGTCACCACAAGAACCTGTATGGAAGTTCCTCAGAACACAAAAATAGATCTACTATATGCCATCTCCTGGTTACATGCCCAGAAAAAAGTCAATATACTACATGTATAAACATGTATATCCATGTTTATTATAGCACTGTTTACAATACCCAAGAAATGGAATAAACCTAGAACTATCAAAAGAACAGATAATGAAAATGTGGGAGATATAAAAAAAATGGAGCTTTATTCATCTATAAAAGAAGAAATTATGGAAATTTGGGGGGAATCACTGGATAATGAAAGTACTTTGTTTCTTTCTTGAAAAACAAGATGTCCCAGCCCTATCCTGCTCTTTCCCTGTTCCAACCTTGTGCTTAGTCATTTCACCAAAAAATCTCTAGTTGTTTTAGTGGAGAACCTGGTATGTAGAGACAAAGCTCTGGGGTCTGGATAAGCCTGCTATTATTAAAGTCAAATTGCTTCAAGACCATCTCAGAGGGCAGAGCTGGGAAATGCTTACACACACATAAACCATGCACACATGCACTAGAACACACAATATACATACACTATTCATCCTGTATTCATGCACATCTATGTCAGCTTAAATGTGCACATATATAAATATCTAGTGCATTTACACATGTGTGTAGCATCCATATGCATGTGTTAGTGGCTGACAGTTCATACCTGTTTATTTTCCTTTTGTTGTAAATGTAGTTCTTTTCTCCCAAGTGCTGGAATTAAAGGTGCGTGCCACCACACATGGCTCATTTTCCATTGCTATATGCAATATCTGAGATAACCAGCTTATAAAGAGAAAAGGTTCATTTTGACTCATGGTTTAAGGTTCTTTTGGGCCTCTGAGGAGAGACTGCATCATGCCAGAGGGGTGTGGCAGAGGACAGCTGCTTAAGTCATGTCAGGAAGTCAGAAAGGAAAAGAGAAAGAAAGTAGGATCCCACTTTCGTCGTTTTGAAAATTTATTCTTTGAGAATTTCATGCATACATGCATACCATGTATTTTGATCATAAGCTCTCCCCACTTCTCCCTCTAACTTCTTCTGAACACCTGCTCCCAGAACCCTCCCCCCCAAAGAAAACATCATGTCCCCTTATTTAATTGGTTTTATAACCCACTGAGTCTAGAAGCAAGGGCAACCGAGCAGGGGCCACCCTCCTGAATAAAACGGACTTCCCAGCAGCTACCGGACTGCCTATAGCTTTTCAGCTAGGGGTGCAGCCTTGTGAGCATAGAGGATTTTTAGGACAGTAAAACTGCTCTATATGCTACTAGAATGATTTATATATGTCATCATACATAAGTCAAACCCCACAGAAGGCCCGACAGAAACTGAACCCTACTGTAAACTATAGACTTAGCTTGATGATAATGTGTCAGTGATGGTGCACTGGTTGACTGAGAATTCGGATGGTGGGGAAGGCTGTGTGTGTCCAACTGAGTAGGGTGTGGTGGTGAGGTGGCCTTGGGGAGTGTGGGGCAGAGAGGATTTTCTTACCTGTCTTTCAATTTTTTTATAAACTTAAAGTTGCTAGAAAATTGGTCTCATTATTTTAGCATGCACATGATATATTTATGTATGTATAAAAAGAATGAAAAAAGAGATAGTAAAGAAAAATTATGGTAATAAATATATATTTCAGATTTCAAGAATACAACATGTTGGCTCAGTGGCTGGAGAGATGGCCTAGCGGTTAAGAGCGCCGAGCACTCTTGCAGAGGACCCTGGTTCGATCCCCAGCACCCACATGGCGGCTGAGAACCGTCTGTAACTCCAATTCCAGGAGAACTCCAGTTCCAGGGGAATCCGAGACCCTCTTCTGACCTCCGTGGCATTGCACAACATGGGTGCACAGACCTACATGCAGACAGTACATTCATACACATACAAAATAAATAAATAAATAAATAAAATTATTTAAAAAAAAAAAAGAGCACTATCTGCTCTTGTAAAGGACCCATGTTTAGATTCCAGCACCCACATGGCAGCTAACAACTATCTGTAACTCTAGTTACAGAGGATCTGACCCCCTCTTCTGACCTCTGTGGGCATTGCATTCACTGGTGTATACATGCAGGCAAAATAATCATACATATTTAAAAAGAATCAATAAAAAAGCCCATGTCTGCCATGCATTTAAAACAAAATTTTAAAAATAGAGCAAAATAATGGTCTATTCCTATTGGAAATGAAGGGTTGAAGGAATCCATTGAGTTCTGTTTATCCCTGAAACCAAAATTTAAAAAGAAGCCCAAACAAGAGAAAAATGAGTGGGAAAGGACACTACTGTTACTCGAAAAGGGAAGTGGGGAGCGGATCCAATGTACAGACCTTAAAGTAAAACGATGATCTGGCCCGGGAAAAACAAAACAAAAGTAGTACAAGCAACGCAGGGATGACCTGGCCAGTCTAGAACTCCTGAGTTCTAAGAACTAATGGCTGTGTACCTTCAAAAGTGGGGGCAGCAGTGTTGCACTGTAAGCAGGAGGAAGCTTGGCTGAGCTTCCATCTAGGAGCACGCTTACATCCCTCCCTTCATCCCAAGCAGCACGGCTGCTCTTCTGGACAACACGAAACAGACTGCCGTGGTTCAAATGGGGTTTTTCGGGGCTGGAGAGATGACCTAGCGGTTAAGAGCGCCGACTGCTCTTTCAGAGGACACGTGTTCAGTTCCTAGCGCCCACATGGCGGCTGAGAACCGTCTTTATCTCCAGTTCCAGGGGAATCCGACACCCTCTTCTGACCTCCGCAGCATTGCACGACAGGGGGTGCACAAACCTACATGCAAACAGTACATTCATACACATAAATAGATTAATTAATTAAATATATATATTCAAATGGGTTTTCTCAAGCCCATGTGTTGGAAACTTAATCCCAAAGTCTAGCGTGTCCTGGGTGTCCTGGGACCTTTAACAGCCCTCTGGAACAGTGCGGCCTCCGGAATAGGGAGGCCTCAGCGCTTGCGCAAAGATCCATGCCACGGTGGGGCTGGATTACCTCTCAGCAGAGCAGCAGCAGACCGAAGGTCAAACAGCTTTCTCCCTCCCCCTCCTCTTCACTCTCGGTTGTCTCCCCGCCTCTCTTTCTTCTCTTCTCTCTTTGCCTCCTCCTCCCTGTCTTTCTCCCTGTGTCTCTCCCTCCTTCTCCCTTCCCTCCCTGGCTGAGTTGAGATAAGGTGAGCAGCTTGCTTACCTCATAGTCCCCTTCCATGATATGCCCCCTCACCATGGCTCATTCAGCAAAAGGGCCAAGCAACCAGGGACTGGGACCTCCAGAACTGGGAATTAAAAATCATCTTTTTCTCTTCTTCCTCCCTCCTCCTCCTCCTCCTCCTCCTCCTCCTCCTCCTCCTCTTCCTCCTCCTCTTCTTTTGTGGGTCTGGGGACTGAACCCAGAGTCATGCACATTCTAAACAGCACCCTACCACTAAGGTACACTCCCAATTGTAACCTTTCTTCTTTTTAGTTGATTATCTTGGTTACTTTGTCATAGTAGTGGAAACACAGGTATTCATTTTTGACTTTTATGACCCTGCTTTACAATTTTAAACAATCTGAAATGCTAACACAACTTTGTATTCCATTATTTGTATGTTTCCCCCTTTCTTTGGGCATAATATGATATCATCTTAAAAAATAGTCATGGCCACTAATCGGTAAAACATTCCAGTGGTAGCCAAGTCTATGGTAATTGTGTTGAAGCTGTTGATGCTCCTTACTAAATGGAAGGGAGACAGTCACAGCACTCTTATCTGGGATTCCAGAGACCACCTTCTCCTTCCCTCCCTTAGTTGTGAGTGAACTCCAGAGATACCAGGATACATAGAAAACAGAGGCTAAGTGGAAGGAGGACTCATGATGTAGCTTCTGTGAGGTCTTTACTCCTGCCAGTGTTTTGGGATAACCCATGCTCCTGTAAGTAACCCCTCATCCACTGTCTGTAAGTCAGCACAATAAGCTCATTGCATGGAATCACACTATGGTCTGTTCTTGTGCCTATCTGGGGTGAACAGGCATCTCTTCTTATCTCCTCGGGGAAAAGCTCAGGCAACAATAACTTAACCAGGTGCCTTGGATACCCTTATTGAGTGGCAGAATTAGTACTGTGGAGAGAGTTGATCACCCAGTTCTTTAGTCAATGACTGGCATTTCACACTGAAAAGCTAAATACTGCATCTGCTCGGAGGGTTGAAACAAACATATTCTAAGCCAGTCTTTCGTTATTTTTGGCTTTGGAAAACATTCCTTTTATAGTCTACTAAAATATTTTCTTATTTTCTATTGTGTGAAACAATAGGCCCTATGAAAAGTTGAACAGAAATGTGTTGAACTGTGTTCCCACAGGTGCCAAGAAAGAACAACTTCAAAGCAACAAGGCATTTCCACCACTCCCGACAACTTAAGCAGCCTGGTCCCTGTCCCGCCCAGAAACCAGAGCCTGCTCTTTGCTGAATGCGCCTCTCTGGTTTCTATTCTGTTTTAGCAGGATGGGTATTTAATGAGGGTACTGCTGTACTTGGTTTTGTCTCTTGGAAAAATGAGGCCAATCGATTTCTTCATATGCATAAGAAAACATCATTTTGTCTTGTTCTTGTGGAAAACCCTTCAATTAACTTATTAGATGTTACTTAAAAAAAGTTCAGGGATGGAGACATGGCTTGGGGGTTAAGAGCACTGGCTGCTCTTACAGAGGACGCAGGTTTGGTTCTCAGCACCCACATGATGGCTAACAACCATGTGGGTATCTGATGCCCTCTTTTTTTTTTTTTCAATTTATTTATGTGTATGAATGTACTGTTTGCGTGTAGGTCTGCGTACGCGTGTCTGCAATGCCGCGGAGGTCAGAAGTGGGTCTCGGATTCCCCTGGAACTGGAGTTCTCCTGGAATTGGAGTTACAGACGGTTCTTACGAACCCGGGTCCTCTGCAAGAGCAGTTGGTGCTCTTAACCGCTAAGCCATCTCTCCAGCCCTCTGATGCCCTCTTAATGACCTCCACAGCCATAGCCTGACACGGGTGCACTTACATACATGCAGGATACACTCATACACATAAAATAAAAATAAAATAAAAACCAATTCCTACCCAGCTCAATGGATTCATCTTAGTACTCCAGCCCCTCTGAACCCAGCTGCCATGGTGCCAGACTTTTAGAATGTTTTCTTTTCAAATGCTACATTGTTCACTATTTATAGCCACAAAGTTACCAATTCTGGAGCTTATTCACCAATATTTTTGTCTCAAGTTTTACACTGCCATGAGTCTCTTTGGAGCTACTGAGCTATGCTTGTGAAACACATATAACAGCACAAAACACGTGCAGTAAAGAAAATGTAAAACCAACACATCAACAGGCTGAACACACACATGTGGGGTCCAACTGCCCCCACACAGAGGAAGTATCTGTCATGATGCACAGGCTGCTTACCTATGACCATCTCCATGTCTGAAGCACTGGTGTACTTAGAATATAGAGTTAGGAAGCAAACTTAGAATATAGAGTTAGGAAGCAAAAGTATTTCTGAGCAATCATAATTCATCTCAATATCATAACAATACATTTCAACATATGACATGTTCATGCCATCTCAACCCACCACATTGCCTTTAGGCTACTTTAGGGGATTGCGGAGGAAATGATGATCTTTAGGAAAGAAGCTGTAGACCCTCCTGGACATGGTTCATCAGAAAGCTTGGGATGTAGGGACAACAGGTGGATAGTATTCAAAACAATCAGGACACAGGAATCTCAGAATCTGAGGAGGGAAGCAGGGATATGATTACAGGAGTCTAAGAAAGTCTGGGCCTCGGGGGCCCTTCTAAGACCTAATTTTATATTTTTGCTAAATACTAAATCTAGGCTTTTCCAGAATGGAAGATTCTTAGAAATCACCAAACAAGCTGTCTTGTCAGATGCTGAAGGAATGAGGCCTAAAAAACACAATTCATTGAGGTTAAAAAAAAGTTTCAATTATGAACTGATGAACAGAAGCCTGGCCTTTCCTGTGCTCCCTGGAAAGAACACAACGTGGTCAAACTGCAGTCATTGCTTCGGCTAGGCCCCAGGTTCTACCCCTCTCACAGCATCTGATTCAGAATTTCTAGCCTAGTTTCTGAAGAGAAATAGCCTTGTCCCTTGCCACAGGCCCATTCTATCAACACTGCTAATTAGACCTGGGTGGATACCAACTCACAGGAGTCCCTGCATCTGGTCATGCCCTGTGGTAAAACCATCCGGCGTGGAAAGCTCTGCTCAAACACAACAGGCCATGGTCCACTGCCCAGTCAAATTCTCTCTCCTGGAAATCTGAATAGGGGACTATTAGGTAATAGTATAATAAATAAGACCTAGAGAGTGGCTGTACTCCCAACTAGGAATCTATAAGTTCTGTCTGCTAAGTGGAGTCATAAGCAGTCACTTTCTATACTCTGATGGGTCTCTTAGTTCTAGAAATCTTGAGGTATAGTGCACATTCTTCTAAGAGCCCTGGCCTGATGGCTCCAGCTGCTCCTTGGTTTCCAGGGGTCCTTTTCTAGTCCCTACCTATGCTTATCACCAGTCTTCAGAGAACACCCTGCATTTTTGCAGTGTGCTATGTTAGCCAAAACTCAATTCTATGCTTGGAAACCTTGACAGCAAAAAGCAGAGAACCCACCCTCAAGGGAAGCTCTGATTTACTTTTGAAGAGAATTTGCTAGCTTGGTTTTGGTCTTGAAGTTTTACAGAAGTAAAGCTACAGCCACAGCCTGGGACAGAGACAGAAGAGGCTAGGAATAGCTAAATGGTTCTGCAGTATAAGGTGAGTGTCGATCATTCCTGTGTGTGTGACTCTAAAACTGATTAGATGTCAGCTTTACTGAGGGTTTCAGTGAGAGGTAAGACAAGGCCAGTGACACTCGCAGGTTGGGGAAAGAAGCCATCTTCTATGACATGGAGACTGACTGGATATAAGGAGAAACATACCCCCCACAGATAGACTCTGGGAGTATTTGCCTGAGGAACTCTAATTCTGTTCCATTATAGGATGACAAGGGGTGACCTGAAGAAGAGTAGCCTGGTTGGCTAGAGGCTGACGGCTGACAAAGGACATAAGCAACAACTGCAGGAGCACTGAGGTACACAGAGGATTCCTGGTGGATTCCAGAGAATGCAGTCTCCTGTGCCACCAGGAAAATAGGAAAAGGACTAGGAGTAGCATGCAGTGACCACTAGAGTCCAGAGTGGTTACTATATTCTAGAAGTCAATGTGACATCTCAGTTTGACTTGGCTTTAAAGAAGCTTGGTAACAGTGACATTATAATCAGCACCTAGCGTTGCCTTTAAAAACAAAGGGAGTTTTTTTTTTTTTTTTTTAGGTGCGAGAAGGCTATGATATCTCTAACAAATAAGGATATGCATTTTATTTTTAAATAAGCATCAGAGAACAGATTCAAACAATTAGATAATTAGGAGATATTAATTCTTTCTTTAGAGGCATGATGCGATCCACTTCGGCATCTCCAGGGGTCTGGGAGGTCCTGTAGGAGCAGACTCCTCCTAGTTCCCTGCGCTCTGTCCCCAGCAGCTGCCTTTAACCTTATCTGGCATTTTCTCCACGCGTCAAATCCATAGCATAACAAAGGCTGGTTAATATAAGCAAAATCTCTCTGAATATTCTTAGGAGCACCCACAGCCCAACTCACCTCCTCCCCTCTGATTGGCCAGTACTGAGTTGCTTGTACATTCTCAAACCAGTCAGGGACAGAAGGAATGGAATGATAAAGACTGCTTTAGAGTAGTAGTTCTAAAACTTGTGCCTGCGTCAGAATCACTCAAGAGGATCTTAGGAAAACACAGAATTCTGACTCTAGCTCTGATATATGGCTCCAGAATCTGTACTTCTAGTACGTTCTTGGGTAGTCCTTGTGTAGCTGGTCTTGGATACATACTTAGAGAACTACTGTCTTAAAACATCTGGGGGCAGGATGGATGTTAGTGAATCAACCAAGCCCTTGCTATTGGAGATTTAATTTACTATGTTTTGGAATGGATACTTCTATCTAATTTCTTTGTACATGCCACAGATACCACTGATATGATATACTACCTGCCATATATGGGGGTGAATGCAAAATACAAACTAATAGCTTATGGTAAAAAATGTGGTTTGAATAAACATCACCATTGTCACAAACATCCACCCTACCTTCTCTGCACACTGTGCTACCCAATCCCCTTCTCTTGCATACATCTGTTTTATTTTTTATGGCTGAAGCAAAGTCAAGCACATGCCTGAAGAGCTATCTGCCTCAGTCTAGCTCCTGGAACAGAAGCAAAGGAATGAGTCTAGGAGACAGCCCAGTGCTTAGAGGAAGCTCAGCAGTTTTACTTTGCAAAATAAAACATGAGGCTGGAAGTGGTGTGAGGTTAGTCCCTAGATTTGGACAAGACAGAAACCACAGCATCTTGAACCTAAACTTGTGGCTTCAGCAGACACTTTGCAGAGAGACGTGATGTGGTTGGACTTGGGTTTCACTTTGATCACAGTTAGTTACATGGAAGGTGGTCTTTAAGTCGAAACTCAAGGTAGAGACTAGTAGTCCAGGAAATCATAAGGCCTGGCTAAGACCTTACAGAAAACACCAATCTTGAAAGCATGTAGAAGATCAAAGTCTACAAAGATTTGAAGGATGAAAAAAGGCTTGAGAAGTTTCTTAGGGTACAGCTTCAGTGAAAATAAAGTGGGCTGTACAGATATGGTGGCAAATTGGTGGTACGGGGCACAGTGAGATGGTACTAGGCAGTGGTAAGTTTCTAGCCCATCTCTGTATGAAAAAAGAGATGCTCAGCAGGTAGCAGACATTTAGGATGGGAAAAAGGGAGAGGGCTAAACTAGAGATAACACTTTCAGAGTCACTATACCAAAGGTGAATGGACCGTGCAGGAAAAGAGTGAAAGTTATACCCAGTGTGTAGTCAAGGACGACACTCTAGGATGCAGGTTAATGTGCTGGGGGAGGGGCGGGAGGCAGCGGCAATGCTGTGATGGAGGAAAGAGACCATACCATAGAGCATCACAGCCAGGGCCAGAGAGTTTGAGTCAGGAAAGGAAAGGACACTATTTGAGGAGGACTTTTAAGGCCCCCAAACTTAAGACAGAATTTGGCCTTTGATCAACATTTTAGGAGACATAGTGATAGGAGGTCATTTGTGCATCTTGATTAAAAAAAACCTGTAATAAAGGCAGAACCCATTAGGTACCGATGACTACAAATGTCTCACTGGAGGTCAAGGACAACTGAAGTTTTGGGAAGGTCAAAGGTGACCGTTCTTTAGCTGTTCTGACAGAGTTGACACTGTTTGTACTTTGGGGTCTTCATTTTCCCAGAGTACTTTTATAATCACAGATCTAGAAAACAAAATATATTTGAAGTGGGTGGGTATGCCCCTGGATCTCAGGAAGAAGATGTCTCTGAATGATGCTTAAAGGAAGGTTGGGTAGCTATGACAGGGGAGACTGTATAATCTCTAGCCTTACATGGGAGTCTGTGGAACTGCCTCAACAATGGAACGCTGTAGTGTGGTTTTCCAAGGGATGGCAGCCTGGCTCCTGCCGTTGGCGCTCCAACACTGTGAGGAAGCACAAGCTTGCCCACGGGACTAGTGACCGATGCCAGCTGTTGAACCCAAATCCAGGAACACCTCTCCTTCCGTGTACTTGAAATCGCAGTGGTGAAGATCAGAATTGACAGATTCTTTCTTTCAAATACTTTTATTTTCTGATTAATTATCCCCAAATCAAATAATCTTATTTTTCTTTATAGTTTGGCTTCCTCTTTATTTGACCCTTAAATGCTGTTAGGTTCTGAGCTTCTCCTACGAGATGGCCCTCCCCATGTTCAGTGGTCACAGGTACCAACACTTGAATCTCTTTTTAGAGCTCCAAACCTGGATGAATCTGTCCCATCCTTTTCTCTTCTACAGTATACCTAAAGTCTGAATCACTGCTTTGCATTTTCCACACATCCTTTCACGCGGCTCAGTAGACAGCGCCTCTGTCTATTCTCCCAGAGTTCAAGCGCCGTCTTTGACTCTTCTTTCCCATCAAGGAAGTTGTCACCAAATTCTGCCGTGATGATTCCGGCGCAGACCTCGCATACCTCGACCTTCCTCCACACGGATTACTGCCTCTCTGTCCAAACCTTCACTGTCTTAACTTGCTGTTGTTTATGTTCTCCCTCAGTTCATTCCTGTCTTCATGCTGTGTCTCATTTACAGTCCATTGCTCTTTGAGAAATGCAGTGGAGTGAGTGTAAAAACAAATCTCATCCCTTCACCTCCTGTTCCCAGCCCTCCAATGGCTTCTCAATGTACTTGACTGCAATTTTCTGAAGTACATGGCTTCGGTTTTAAAACCTCTAACCATTCTGCAAGTCCTGTGTGACCTAGCTCTTACCTCTCACTGACTATACACTGCCAACCCGGGCCTCCTGCCTCCAACCCACGGAGTCTCACACATGCTCCAAGTCTACGTAGCACTCACCTTCACACCACTTCTTCCCACTGCTGCCCAGATGCCCTCACTTTGAAATTTGTGACCCCACAAAGGAAGCCTACTTTCAAAGCTTGCCCTCTGACCTAAGGGCCTTGTCACATACTTTTATAGTGTATGTGGTTTCCTTTCACAGACTGTGTCACAAGTTTTCTTGTATTCTTGTGGGCATCATTTATTAAGCATCTATAATCCTATTAGGTCCATGGGGCAGAAATCATACCTGTTTTGTTCAGCAGTGTATCTTGAGGCCATGCAATAAGAGACACTCAAAACGCTCAGTGAGTGAATGAGTGCTAACCTCTACTAGCCCTGTGAACTGTGACCTCTTCCCATGACATTATTACAATGGACTGAAAGGGAGCTTGCTGGAAACAGGATAACTGGTTTGTGCAATTTACACAAAGTAGTACCAGGTAAGGAGATGGTCAGATATCTGGGAAACATGTCGGAGGAATGCTGCACTGAGCATTAACTATGATCGGTCACTTTTTTTTCTTTTTTCTTTTGGTCTTTTTCGAGACAGGGTCTCCCTGTAGTCCCAGCTGTCCTGGAACTCACTCTGTACAACAGGCTGGCCTTGAACTCACAAAGATCCACCTGCCTCTGCCTCCCAAGTGCTAGGATTAAAGGCGTGCGCCACCACGCCCGGAGATCGGTCACTTTTATTACTAAGCGCTGGTCAAGGCTAGTGATATGACTCTTGCCTGATTCCACATGTCTCAATCAGACAAACTTCACCCAATTTTGAGAATGAGTTACTTGAAATTTCTTTCAAAGGAGAGCATGTAGGAAACTCCAGGGTCCTTCTGGAACAATGGTGGGGAACACAGAGGTGTAAAGTTGTGAGGAGAGGAGTTGGACTAAAGTTCTGCAGAAGTAGAGCTGGGAGAGCATTAATCCTATGGACAGACAAGAAGATTGTGACATGCGGCAATGTTAATGGTTCTGAGCATGGATGTATGTCTGTGTGTCTGTGTAGGCACACACCCAAGCTATCTTTCTGTCTCCCCCTCCCTCATCTCTCACACATTAACCTTCTCTCCAAACCTGGCAGTACTTCTGGGTTTCCCATTTAAGCTAGTGAATATTATGCATGTTTTTCCTTATTATCTTTCCTAAACATAAGCAGTACCTTGGGATTCATCAGTTCCTTTGAGTTTTTTCCCTCCCATTTCCCAGTCTGGTTGGTATGAGCAATGTCACAACCATCTCTCCACCAAGTCTGTCATGCTTGGCTTCGGTTGTCAACTTGACACATCTGGGAAGAGGAAACCTTATTTGGGGAACTTCGTCTACCTTGTTGGCCCTTTGGCATGTCTGTGAGGCATTTTCTTGATTGTTGAGTAATGTGGGGCACCCAAACTACTGTAACCCCTAGGCAGGTGGTCCTGGGCTGAGCAAAAGCCAGAGGAGCAGGTCAAGTAACCAGTGTTTCCCCAGGGTCACTGCTTTGGTTTCTGGGTTCCTGCCTCCAGCTTTCTGACCTGCTTAAGTTCCTGCCCTAGCTTCCTTTGATGATGGCCTGCAACCTAAGCCCAACAAACCCTTTTCTCCCAGGTTGCTTTTGGTCTAAGTGTTTATCACGGCAATAGAAAAGGAGGTAACTAGGACAGGAGAGCTGGACTTGGAGTCAGCCGGTGGGTCTATTCCCTGTGTTTTCAGGCTTCCTTGTATGAGAACATGCAAGGTCAACTCTAGGTCTCTGTCTTCTACTACATCTCTTGTGGTACTCATGATTACCTTTAAAGAATGGAAGATGAGGGACTAGGAATCTTTCCCTCATCTATCAGTTATGAGAATTTTAATTTTAGGAGAAGTATGTTAATTTAGAATAAAGTGGCCAATTTCCCCAATTTTGATGGAGCTGAAGCATCTGCTCATGTTCACGAAGCACATTCTCTCTCTTCTCTATATCCACCATCTCCATCTCCCCTCTCTCTATCCCTCTCCTTCCTTCTGTCCTGTGTCTTATCTCCCTAACTAAACTGGAAAAATGAGGATGAAGCTGTCAGGTATTCTGTTTTTATGATCTCATGCAGCATCCCACATAAGATGTACATTCAACAGATGACCATATAGACAGCTAGAAAAAGGTCAAGGAACAGAAAGGAAGTCTAGAATTGCTGTTGACATAGTCAATTTATCCTTGAGGTGAATGGTGTCTGTGGAACTATTAACTTTCTCTATAACCAAATCAAAATGGTAAAAGCCACAAACATTGCCACAGAGATGGGAAATATGTGTGCCCTGCATGTCATGTAGTCTTAGAGCATCTCCTTGTAAGACCTTGTAAGACTTAGATCAACATTCCCCTTATTACAACATGGATTCTCCAGCAACTGCTCTTCATCAAAGGGTCATTCTGACCCCTTGGGAATCACTTCTAGGATACTGAGGGGATCTCAACCCTTAACACTATTTCAAGAAAAGACTCTACCTAGAGAAGTAATAGCAGAAAACATGCAAAGAACACAGCAGGCTTTGCTGACCTTGGATGAAGATGATAAGGAACATGCTTTTAAAGGAAAGAAACATTCTATAAATGACAAAACTTTCTCAACTAATGTATGAACAAGCAATATAAATATGCTTGACAGAATAAATGAGAAAAGGAACACATTTCCAACTGAAATAGAGAGAATGAAAAAGCAACAGAATGGAGTTACACAGCAAAGTCCCATTTAATTCGAGTTCCTTACAGAGTATACTAGACCTTGACTTTAGAGGAAAACCCATTTCATTACTGTAGAAATGTGCACTAGATAAGGTAGATACCTTTGGTTTCTAGGCCCAAGTGTCTTCTAGACCTCATCATAAAAAATTCAGCTACATGTGGAGAGAGATACACTCATGTTGGGGGGGGGCATAAGATCATACATGGACTCCTACATCTAAAACTTCCAGACAAAGACAAGAGAGGATGCTTCTGGCTCCCCTAGGACTCTTTCCACATTCTCAGTTAATCTCTTCACCATGGTTAAACAGTGCTGCAGATTACAGTGTGATGGCAGAGTGTGGACCAATACTGGATGGGAAAAATTATCAAGGCCAGAGAGTAGTGGGTTTGGAAGGAGGCTTAGATACACAGAGAGGAGATGCAGTACAGCAAAATTACTATTTGGAAAAGCTACTAGGATTAGTGTATGTGAGAGAGGAGGAAAGAGTAAGGAAGAGGGAGAGGAGAAAGAGACGAGAAAGCCATGCCTATTGGGGGCCTCTCATTCAGTCCTTTGTGGGATTACAATCAAAGATGGAGAAGTGCAGGGGGAAGGAGGAGAAAGAGGGGTCAGCATATGATAGCTGACTGGATACAGATGAAGGCAAGGTTTGAACAGTGTCAGCATACGATAGCTGACAGGATACAGGTGAAGGCAAGGTTTGAACAGTGTCAGCATACGATAGCTGACTGGATACAGATGAAGGCAAGGTTTGAACAGTGTCAGCATACGATAGCTGACTGGATACAGATGAAGGCAAGGTTTGAATCTAATGCAGCTTTTGAGCTTGAAGGACTAGTGGCCAGACGGGCCATCAGTAAAGCTGAAAAATAAAAGTTGTCTAAGGTTGTCTGGGGCTGAGATGACATGACGAGTGGAGTTAATGTGGAGTGCAGATGAGGAAACAAGGAGAGGACCTTGGTGAGGCCAAAACGTTCGCAGATACCTTGAGCGAGAAATCAGCTGAAAAGAAGGAAATGGAGTCATCAGCACTGAACACAGGAAGCTTTAGGTTGTAGAATGTGAAGGTGGAGAACTGAGGACCTGATACCAGGATTTGTCAAGAAGACTTTGAGGAATGGTTAGTCAGCTTGAGAAAGGGAGGGAAGGGGAAAGGAAACTGAGCTGAAGCAGCACAACAGTGAGAAGCTAAGACTGATCATTTCTTCCAGCTTCAGATTTTGGGTGTGGCCCACTGCACTGGAGGTAGTGTTGCATTGTATAGTCAGTGTCTGTCCAGCGCACCTTCTCAATGCAGGCCTACACTGAGAAATCCAAAGCCAAGGGCTCAGGAGGCTGTCAACAGTGGTGACACTGCTCACCCAGTAATGTTTAATTCCCTGGCAAGAAGAACATAGAGCAAGACATGACTGCTTCCGGTCTGCCAGGTCTGCCAGGTCTGCACAGAACTTCCTCTCCTGGACTCAGTGTCTTCCCCCTGTCCTCCTTGACAAGTCTTCCTACTCTACTCTCTGCTATTCAGACAAAAGGATGAAGAACTCCTCTATCTCCATTTTTTTTTCTACATTTAATGTTTCAAAAGGAGGCACACAGGATCATTCTGCTACAGATTTAGGTTGCATCTCACCCAAAAGGAGAAAATGGAGTTTAAACACTGTTTTGTTAACAGGATCATTGGTAAGACAGAGTAACACATGCAAAATATCTTTACCCAGAACCTGGCCCATTAAAAGCACCCAAGATGTATTAAATTAACTATCACTTATCATTTGCACGCTTAGTGCTCAGCATAGCCACTAAACAGAAGCATTGCTCAAAAACAAACAATGCAGGGCATGGTAGCACTGCCTTTAATCCCAGGACTGCAGAGGCAGAGTCAGGTGGATCTCTTTGAGTTCAAGGCCAGCCTGGTCTACATAGTGTGTTCCAGGCTTGTTAAGGCTACATTCTGAAACCTTGTCTAAACGAAATAAAACAATCAAAAGTGAATAAACAAGCCACCCTGGTGGTGCAGGGCTGTCATTCCACCTACCCAGGAAGCTGGTAAGTTCAAGGACAGACTAGGAAACTTAGTGAGACCCTATCATATAATAGAGAAGGATGGGAGTTGTGTGGATAGGACAGAGCTTGAGCTGTAGAGCATTTCTTAGCATGCACAAGAATCTGGGGTTGATTCTGAGCACTGCAATATAAAAATAAAAACCTGAATAGTTTAAACCAATTATGTACAAGCCATCCACTCCCCAGGAGGCCTTCCTGTTTGTTGGTTGTGAAACATGTGCATTAAGAGCAAATCTCCTAGGTATAAAGTTTCCTTACAAAGATGATGTGTACTTATATTTGGAAGCTGAAAAGGTAGTGTGGTGACAAAGTGCTAGAAAATGGGAGTAGAAATAATCCTTCACAGATTTTAATCTAATCTGTCTATCCTCATAAGTAAAAGTAAATTAAGAAGACAGTTTGAATGAAAAACATTTCCTGAGTATTTTTTGAGATAAAGCACAATTAAGTGTTGTGGGGAGGTGACATGGAGATAATTGAAGCATCTTATATCAGAATAATGACATAGCATACTAGCCAAAGGTGAGTCCTGGAAGATCTAGGTTGGAAGCAGGTTAAAGGATTAAGTGCCAAAAAATTGCTGGGGGGGGGGGCGGTGCAGACAGACTTCCTGTTTGAATGATGTCACCAAGAAAGGCGCACAGCAGGAGTTTGCATGTGGTAAGTATGGGGGGGGGTGGTTCCTGAGAATCAAATTTCTGAGACTGAAAAGCTATAACAGAGAAAGAGCAGAGAATAGTTGAACACTGACAATTGTTTCTAGAGTTGGCTACTGGAGTCTATTTTAGATTCTTGAACACAGTGAGAGAGTTTTATGAAGACTTTAGTCATAGTAACACATACTGGTTGAGTTTTGTTCTAGTGGCTCAAGCTAAGCAATGTGTGCTCATGGCTCATTATTCTCATCTTTCCATCTGCTTTTTGGGAACCCTACTTCTACTCTTGGCTTCTTGTGGCTGTGGATTGTTATTCACTGATCATGTTAATCAGCTCTTGCCATTGTTTCCTTCTGTCAGTGTCAAAATAAAAAATAGTACTGGTCACCTAGGTCACTGAATGATAAAAATGTATGCACAAGAGTGAAATGCATGCAGTCCTGTTGGTAGAGCTCAGGGTACTATTTTCAGTACCACGTTCACATGTTTCTGTACGTACAGGTCTAACCTCTGGTCTGCTCTATTGCAAGCCTGAGGTCTTTCTCTGCCTGTGCTGTGTGGGAGGCTTGTCTATGGGTTTGTTGCAGGAGGAATGCAAAGAGAAAGTGCTATTGTTCAACTCCTGATACCCCAAAATTGGGTTTCTGAATGTGCAGAAAGACAGTAACCTTGAAATTCAGGCTTTCCAAAACCATAAAGAACAATAAAGAGCCCCAGATTTCTAAAAAGAGGTTTAGTTTATTAATTATTGCTTGGTGTCTGTGCGTGGGTAGGTACAGGTGCCCACGGAGCTGGAGGCCTGAAGCTAGAGGGGTTGGATCTCCCTGGAGCTGGCGTCACAAGAAGCTGGGAGCCATCTAACATGGGTGCTGTGAAATGAACTTGGGTTCCCTGCAAGAACAGCAAGGGCTCTTAACCACTGAGCCATTTTTTCAGCTCCTCTTCCAGGACTTTGGATTTTTACTGCTGTAGATACTTAGAGGAGGTTTAGTCACAGATTGCGTTCGAATGCTGGTGGTGATTTGTTGATGGTGACAGAAAAGGAGTGGGAATGACCATTCGTGTCTTTCCGGGGCTGGGGACATCAAAGACTTGGGCAAGGAGAAGTGGGCTCAAGACTATGCCCTGGAAGAAAAGCTCTAAGGGAAAACCGAAGGCAGAAGGAAGTCCGCCCCATCCTACTCCTGCTTGGGAACAGAGGGCTTTGCCTCTCAGGTCTCTTTCTGCTTCAAAGGGGTCAGCTGTGTCCAAGAAAATCAGTACAATGGAGGAAGGCTAGAGCTTAGCTCCCTGTTACCTTCCCTAGTATGGGAAGTACAGAGACAAAAAAGTTCAAAGACTTTCACGTGTCCTACAGAGGAAAGAGATGTGGTTACGGGCACTGGCCAGAGAGTCACACTGGCTTGTTGGCCAAGCTAAAGTCCAAGGGAATTTGAATTTTCACTGAGGAGATTCATCAAGACCTCTGAAACATTAATGGAGCTGAAGAAAGAGATTAGCATTAGTTTAGTCAGAGGCTTCGTCTAGACTAACTATGCCGGACCAAGGTAACCAAGTCGGGAGAGGCACTGCAGCCTCAAGGACACTACACTCTTGCACACCTCTAACACACACAGTGGTACCATTGCCCTCCTGGGAGAAAGACAGGGGTGTATTTCTGAAAAAGCATCTGAAAAGACATAATTTAAAACAATGTTAACAGGAAGCCAAATTTGGAATAGATTCAACATTTTAGTGGTCAAAAGGTCAGTGAGTTAACCTGAGTTAATCAACAAGTCTAGAAGACTTCATGACCTGCTTATGCAGAAACTTCAGGTCCAGAAAATAAGATGTGTGTGATTGTGTGATATTAGTAAATGTAGTCTTTCCCACTCGGCCCTCCAACATTCCCTGTTATATTGAGAAAGTTAGCTAATCTCTCTAAACTTCAATCCTACTCTGAATAGGAAATCTGTGTCCTCTCCATGGGGAATGTTAATGAGCCTATTCATATAAAATGCTGTGACTTTAACTAGCATGCAATAAACATTTAATAACATGTTTGCTAATTGTGTTAACATTTCTACAATTACATTAAACAATAAAGTTTTGTTTGCTCCATTCTTTAAGAGTGGCTAAACAACATTTGTCAAGAAGTGTCAAAGTACTATATTCTGGAGATTGTCAAAGTATTATATTCCCGACATTCTTCATTCGTGATTTCATAGGCTCTCATCTATTGCCATAAGCATGCAAATATCATTCTGGGAAAAAATGAGAATTTCTACTTTTAAACCATCCTGCACTCTTCCTTAGATTTGTCAACATCTTGTAAACATTGGTATAGAACTCACCTCAAAACTAAGATAACATTTCTTAGGAATAATAATATATAATTATAACAGTGTAATAAAAATAGCTGCAGCAAACTACTGAATAAAAATGAGGATAACTGTCAGACTTGGTGGGGAAGCCTGCTTTGTTTCAAGTGGATCTATTCCTTTGAGGACAAGCCAATTTGGGGCAACAAACGTCATGAACAGAAAAGAAAGAGGAGAAGCACTGACTGCAGCCCAGCAGGCATGTTCAACCTGGGTATCAGGACACTTTCAAGCCATAATACTCCTAGGATATTCCTAGTGATAAACATGTAGAGATTAATCCTCAGAGTTGTTTGCTACTGAGAAGTCTAGATATTAATAGCCCAGAGCTTTATTGTAGTTCTTGTAGTCTTCTGAGTCCATCTTATGAATTCTGGGTCAGGGAGGGGTTCTTAAAAGAAGGTTCGTGGGGCTGGAGAGATGGCCTAGTGGTTAAGAGCACCAACTGCTCTTGCAGAGGACCTGGGTTCAATTCCCAGCACCCACATAACGGCTGAGGGCTGTCTTTAACTCCAGTTCCAAGGGAATCTAACACCCTCTTCTGACCTCCGAGGCATTGCATGACACAGGTGTACCAACCTACATGCAGACAGTACATTCATACACATAAAAAAATAAATAAAATAAAATAAATAAATAAAAGAAGGTTGATTTAACAAGGTTAATACAGACTGTAGACAAAACATGCAATACTTGAGTGGCTGAGGTATATAACTCTCTGGGGCTGATGCAAACATGTATGGTGGGCACTAAAAAGCAGACTAATGATATACTATGATTCCTAGTAAAGTCATTTAAGAGACTTGTGTAATTCACACTTTTAAAAAAGAAAAACTTAACAAAACTGAGAAGTTATAAGTAAACACCCATCTTCTTAAGTGTATGTATGGGAGGTGGCAAAGGAATTACCTGGAACCTTGTTAAAAATCAGATCCCTGGGCTCCAGCTCAGGCCTCCTGAATCAGAATCCTTAGGTAAGTCCCAGGATTCTCCATATTCAACCTGCTTCTCAGATTATTGTCACACTCAGTCCAGGCCAGTGAGGCCATAACTCAGGGTTAGTGGGACATTTAATGACATGTCCTTTTACAGAAGTGTCCACAGGCAGACACTTTTTGCTGTGATGACTGTTTGCTGTTGGGCTTCTGTGGCTCTTCTCTGGTAGTAAAAGTCTTTTAAAAGAGGATCGGCCTTCATTCTATCAGAAGCCAATGTACACAGGATCCGAGGCTGAGTTGTTGGTCTTTGTGATGTCTACTTTTCCATCTGTGAGCCTCCTACCTCCCTCTGGGTTTTAGTTTCAAGTTTAAAGGCTACTGTTGCAGGATGCAGGTACCTGACCCTAAGGAACCCAGGCTCTCAAGAACCACTTTACTTCCAAAGGGCATTCGGAGAACAAGGCAGAAAAGAAGTGCTGTATGTTGAACACGGAAATGTGACTAGATGTTCGAAAGATAGAGTGCTAAAGTTCTTTATAATAGAAAAAAAATCCAAATACTCCTTATGGGTGCTGGTAAAAATCAGTTCTTGGGGATCTGTGATACTGAGTTTGGAGAACATAGAATATACTAGAAGACATGGCTGCTACTGGAATTCAGATTTGGATGTCTTCTCCTCAGAAGCTTGTCTTTCATAGCACCCTAACAGAGCAATCCATACACACACATCCATTCTTTGGATCGTAGAAAACTTGGGGTGGAAGACATGGAAAGACCACTGTCTTCGGAGTTAGAAACCTGGTTTTTCTATGTGGCCCCCATAGCTCTCTATGAAATAGACAAATCACGTCCTTACTGATCTGTGCTGAAACTCTGATGAAGTAAGGAATATGAAACAGCTTTCAAAACTTGCAGAGCATTTTTACAAATATTTAACTAGAAATATTCAGCATTCTGTACATATTTAAATAGCAACTATATCTATATAGAAAGCAGAATACTAAGAAAAACTCTAGGCTGGGAAAAAATTCAAGTATGTTAATTATCTTACATAAACGTATCATATTATTCATTGTGGAATTTAAATGTCTGTTGTGCTTTTGTACTCTGTAAAAGATATATCTTTAGATTTAAAAAATGAACAACCCATGTTTAACAGTTTCTTAAAATATATTATTCTTATTTTCTAGATTCAGGGAGAGGAGAAAGTATATGAAATCTTCACTTTATTTTCAGAACATTTTCCTAATATAAATTTCTGAATGCCAACTTTACTCACATGATTGACTAGTTAAAATTAAAGAGTGGGGGAGAAAACAGGAAGGCATGAGGAGGGGGAAAGGGAGACACTTCCATAAAGAATTTAAGACGTTGTGACCAAAACTGTAATAGATGAAGGACAAAAAGGGAGTCTGGCTTAGGAAACCTAATCATTGCCGGTTTCCCATCACCACAGTTACTGTTGCTTTTTATTTTAAGAGGGAAGACATGCTTTTTAAAAAGAAAGAAGGAAAAGAGCAAAGCTAGTTCTTTCAACAGAGAATTAAAAGCAGACGGAGGCCCAGCTAATAAGTACCAATAAAAGCGCTAGCTGATGTAGTTTCACTTTACAAATCACTGGCTTTTTCCTGGCAGGACTTGGGGAAAGAGGGTCAGGAAGTATCCACAAACAGACTGGAAGAAGATATGGATATCTTTAAAATGAAAAATGCTCTTAGCGCCTTACTCTGAAACATTTGATGTGTGGTTGCCAGGATAAAATTCTAGTGAAACCTAAGTCCTCTCCTGTTTTCAGAGAACCCCAGCATGAGGAGGCATGTTCTTAAGCCTTCCAGTGTACCTTAAGTTGACATATATCCTTTGCTAGCAGGAGTCCAGCCTACAATACTCATGCAGAAACACGTGTGGTTTGGACTCTGCGAGTATTTTGATTTCTTTTAAACCTGATCATGAGGAGACCCTGATGAGAATATTAAAAATTAACCTGGTAGCAAACAAACATGCTGAAGCTAAGGAGAGATGGTCGCATTCATGACAATTGATACTGGTCCTTTTTTATTATTTATTTTTTAAATTTTATTTGTATGAGTGTATTGCCTACATTGTTGTGAATGCACCCATGTCATGCAATGCCTGAGGAGTTCAGAAGATGGTATTGGATTCCCCTGGAACTAGAGTTAAGGACAGTTCTTAGCTGCCATGTGGGTGCTGGGAATCGAACCTGTGTCCTCCGCAAGAGCAGACAGCACTCTTAACAACTAATCCATCTCTCCAGTCCCTGATACTGCATCTTAAAAAATACTAATGACAAAATTAAAGCTCAGAGGAGCACAAATACTCTGGGTTTAGTGTGTAAGACCTGGAAGACTACTAATGACAAAGAATGGAGGGGACTGCTGGAGTTGGAGAATAGAGCTCTGGCTGATGAGATGGCTCAGTGGGTAAAGTACAAGTGTGGGAACTGGAATTTGGATCCTCAGCACCACATAAAAGCTGGGTGGGTGTGGTGGGCCACTTGCAATCCCAGTGGTAGGGGAAAGGGAATGGGGACGAGGGGACAAGGAATTCCCCAGAGCAAGATGGTTGTGGCCAGCTCCATATTCAGTGTGAGTGAAATGGAGAGCAATGGAGAAACAACCAACATCAATCTTGGACCTTCACACTTGTGCGTACACATGTATGCCTGCATGCAAGGAACCCCCCCATGCATACACACACACACACACACACACACACACCATTCAACTGAGGACAGAAAGGACTGTCAGAAGCTGCTGGAAGGTGGAGGCCCTCCTCAGTGCAGAGCTGCCCTTCCTCCCCTCAGTTCTCTCCTGGGCAAGCCTGTCTCTATTTTCTCACTGCTATAAAACACAGAGTTTGTTCATTCTAGGACAAAGCTGAGGATGTCTGGGGAACAACTTTTTTTGTTTTCTCACCATTTTTTTCCCTTTCAGGATAAGCCTAACTCTGCTTATTGAAGTTCTCCTGGAACAGAGAAGGCTTTTAAAAAGACCTGTTCCCACCATTTTTGCCAGTTGAAGAAGTTTCCCTCGGGCGATGCTTTCTTGATTCTTTCATCCCCAAGTGACTTAACCTCCTCACATGGCTCTCCCGGCTGATGGCTTTCGAAAATGACCTCATCCTTCCACCTCCTCCATCCAGCTGCCCACATGACATCACCATGGGCCTCGGCTTCCCAGTCTGCCCCGACAGCCTGCCTTCTCTCTTCCCTTATTGTTTTAATAACCAAACAAAATAAACGAAAACCTTTCCAATTTTTGCCAACTTAAGAATTTTCTGTTATTCTCTCTTCTACCAAATCTTATCTGTTCTTAACTCTGATCTCGTAGATTCTCATTATTTTTCATATAAATTACTTTAATAGGTAACACATGGCACTAAAAGCTAAAAGATATATTGTGAGCCTTCCACCAAGTCTTGTTCTCTCTGCTCCTCTCATAGTATCTCCCCACCTGGTTCCAGCTCTGGAAGCATCTGCTGCTATGAGCTATTCCTGTATCTGTCCCCTTGGATTTAAGAAGGGGAAAATTAAATAGGAGTGAGTATAATATATCTTACTCTGCTACTTTCTCTTCAGCTTCCCTAGTTGAGATTTTCTTCATTATTTCACCCTCTTTCATCTATATGCTTACCACCCGATTCTTCCTGCTTCCGTGTGGAATATTTTCTCCAAGCACCTTGGCCTGGACCTTCCTCGGAGATGAATAAACATTTGTGAACTATTTTTGCTTTTAAGTACTACAGTGTCCCATTTCAAGAGTCTGAGACAAAAATTATTCAAAAGAACAAAGTAGAAACCCTTATCCCTCAATCTGTTTATGCAATTCATGTCTCTTGAGCAATATAACTTATTTCAATGTCAGGAGACACCAGCACACAGGCAGGAATTCTTGTCTAAAAGACAAGGGTTGTCTCAGAATCACAGCTGAGGTGAGATTTTTAAAACACAGATAGATGGGTGGTTGGACAGACAGAACTAATCAACTGAAGTGTTACAGATTCCTAAAGCCGTATTTCACTTCTTGGCAGCAATATCGCCCAATCAAAGAATGTGTGAATTTGATTTCAAAGCTATACTCCAGAATTGTGAGACCCTGATTCTTTTTGGGGCTGCCTGAGACCATGCAACATTGGCCCATTTAGGATTTGAGTGATGACTTCCATTCATCTTGTTTAATGATTAGGACTGGGCTAACTGCTGAAGGCAAAGCAGAACTTCATTTGTTATAACTTCATTATACTTAGAACGGTTCTAACATTATCATGTTCAAAGGGCACTGACGAGGTAGGCTAGGTCCCCACCTTTCCATTCCCCTGTTAGATGAAGATCATAATAATTCTTTAGAACCAAGCAATCACCCAGCATCCTATAAAAGAAATCCCAGACTTCTAAGTGAAAAAAAAATAGTTTTTTTACTCAGCCATTCTTTTGATGGATTAAATGGGAGCATATGGATAGACTTAGGACCTGGGACAAACAAGGATTCTGAGTGACACTGACTGACCATGAGAAATGCAAAACCTTATATAACTCCACTTCAGGGTCAGTGCTGCTAGCATAAATCTCACTGGGATGCTTTGCTGAAGACTTGAAAAAAAGTTCAATCATTTTTAGAAAGCACTGTTCAGAACTGTTTACCATCTCTCCATGACAAATTAACAGAGAAAGCAATTTTTTCCAACAGCAATTGTGACTTAGATCTTTCTGAAATATTAACTCTCAGTAGCCAATTTATAAACCCAGTTGGACATGAAAGTGACAATCTACATACCATCAAAAACATTATTTTTCCTGTCACTGAAAATTCTGAAAGGAAGAATAGATTTAGAGAAAATTATTTTTGACTCTAATAAAAGCAACTTACAGTACTATAAAGCTATTGGTATTGAGGAAATAGTAGATACAATTTTTCTGTTTTAAATTAAATAAAACACACATTCTGTTTTGTATATCCAAATAAATTCACCATTAAAAAATAAAAGTAAATTGTAGGTGATAGAGCCCTAAAATGTAATAATTTTAAATTTAAAATGCTAGGTTAACCTACCAGAATGCAACTGTCTTCATTTATACCGAATTCTAGAAGATTTTAAAAATTGCATCTAATTCATCATGGGAAATTAAAGGACTAGCTGATATTTGAGCTGTTAACCAGAAGAAGAGGGTTGTGCACAGGGATGTGTAGCTATGACAGACTTAGAGACAAATTAAGCTGGCAAAGGATTTCCGTAGAGGAAATCAGACTACTGGAACACAGTGACTTTCCAGTAATCCATAATCTAAGATGATACTTTCTTCAGGAGCTTCCAAAAGAGATAGAGGCCAATGGAACAGACTGTGGTTGGGGGCTGTGGGAGAAGGTAGCTGTCATGGACACCAGACATCCCTGACCCTACTGCCAAAAGCACAGTGTAATGAAAATGTGGAAATAATGAATTCATCTAAAAGCCTGTAGCTGCTGAGACACTGAAAAGTCCTTCTTATGAAATGGGTTTAATAAATACCAGCACTTTTACCCAGAATCTGATGGTTCTAACTGGGATCTGTAGGTTTGCATGTTGTCATCTATGAAACGCCAGAGAACAGGCTTGCATGTGCCAACAAATACAAGGAAGCCTTAGAGAAAAAGCTGGACAATTTGGCTAAAGGAAAACTACCTTCCACAGATCAGCTCACACTTAGATAATTCACTTCTGTTCAGGGTCCATTCACTCTGAAACTTGAGTGTTAGGTAAGCTTTACCCTCAAACAAATAGACAAATGTCATATGCAAATATTCAATACCCCTGGAGAGGGAAGTTATCTTTTTACACTACACTGCCCTTAAAAAAATTCTATTTTAAACGAATTCATGAGTTCTTTCAGTTTTACAAAACACGCTGACTTTAAAAACCATACCAATATTTCTCATAGAATTTAGATAATGTAATGTTTATGAATTATTATGTGTAGATATTTTCTAAGTGGCTATAATCAAATGACTCCTTGGGTGTATAATTGAATTTTATTTGTATTCAAAAGTAGGAACAAATTCCATTCAGTAAAACAAATATTTATCACACACACATATTTATTACTGCAATCGAGGTTCCAAGATGTGTGATCTGCTCTTGCCATCAAGGAAACTTAAGCTGTGCATTTTCCAGTTCATGCACTGGAAAAACACCTGTTGGATACCTAGTATATGACAGGCTCCACAGAGTGCAATGGAAACACTACAAAGCTTTGCTTTGGAAAAGTCAGCAAAGGCTCTTTAGGATGATGTGGGTCCTAAATAGTGTATTAATATTTTATAGGTTCAAAAGAAGTATGAAGGAAATTTCTGGATAGAAAAGAAAGATCTGTAACAGGCAGGATATTCAGGAATGTGGGAAAAGGCACAAGTTTTGGTGAGGCTGGATATAAAACACACATATGTCACGTGCAGGTAGCAGACAAATGGCAGGGGTATCATTTGAGAGGGAAGATGGTAAAAGGGTGATAAGTTAGTGTCTGCTATGAAGTTTGGACTTGCAAGATGGCTGAGTGGGCCCACAGGAGTTCTTACACAGGGACCATGGTATAATCAGCTCTCTTCTGCCGAATCAGGACAAGCATTGCAGTGGGCGGTGGGAGTCAACTGCAGTTCTCCATGCTGAGAGGACTCTGGCTCAAGTAACAGCAGTAGGGAGGGGAGGAGGGAACCAATTCAACAAATACTTTGGAAATACAATAATTAGAAATTGGAGCCCTCCTGCATGTTGCAAGGAACTAATTGCTGACAGCCGCTGACGATAAATCTCCAGCTTGGGAAACAGAACAGGATGTGACAGAAATGTACTTAAACTTCCTTGTTATTTTGGGGATGTGCGTAAATATATTTACTCAATTTGAACAAAAATATCCTAAAACTTTTCAAGATGGAAACACATCAGGCACATTTTGTTTGCTTAAATTTAAATACTTCTTGCCAAGAACTCTAACTAAAACTAGAAATAACTATGAAAGCTGTGATGGCATATCAAATAGGAAAGGTACAAGTGAAGACACAACTATTTAATTTCTTAGTCCATCCATTTATAAATGTAGAATTATGCTCAACAAGCATTTTTTCAAAGACTTCATCCACTTGAAAATAGATTATAGAAAGGGGAAAATGGTCCCAAGGATGTGAAGGTGGGTTGTCTAACCACACTGCAGCTAAGGGCAACTCCAATGTGAAATGGACAATCACGCCATCAGTTCAAGGCAGGGACTGAACAGGAAGGAAGGAAACTTTGGAGTATCTGGACTTTCAGGACAATCAGGAACTTTGAGAAGCTGGAACTTTGAGCTGGGGGGAGCTGAATCACGGAAGGAGCAGGGGTGACCCTCCAGCCCATACTGTGGGGGAATCCAAGGCTGAGTGGAGCCCCTTCTAGCCAGACCCCTACATGGGCAGTTTATTTAGCATGTGTTTTGCTGGATGTTAATATTTCCCTTGAAGATTCAATAATAACCATAGCAGCTACAAAAATAATTACCATTTTCGGGGCTGAAGAAATGGCTCAGCAGTTAAGAGCACCGACTGCTCTTGCAGAGGACCTGGGTTCGATTCTCAGCACCCACGTGACAGCTAAGAACCATCTTTAACTCCAGTTCCAGGGGAATCTGACACCCTCTTCTGATCTCTGTGGCACTGCATGATACAGGTGCACCAACCTACATGCAGACAGTACACTCATACACATAAATATAATAAATAAAAAAATAGTTACCATTACCCAGGCACTTGGATTATATTGTGCATTGTGCTAAGAGTTTCCCACCAGTCACACCCTGGAACACTGTCACCTTGTAAATGGGAGCCATGTTCAGTTCTACTCTGTAAGGGAGGTATGGTATGACTAATAGGCTCAGCAGTTTGCCCAGTATACTGACCTGAGGAAACAAGCCTTCTGGTTTCTTGTTCAGAAGCCATGGTACTCTGAGCTCCATGGGGCCCTGGATTTTTATTTGTTATTGTAGTCTTTAAGTGAAGAAACTGAGAACTGCTTGAAGCCAGAGCCATGTTCTTAACCCTCTGAGCCTGGGCATTTCCCCATCTGTAAAATGGAGGTGACACCTGGGTCACTTCCAAAGTGAAGGTGTCCTATGGAAATAAGAGGCACAAGAGAGGGAGGAAGTGCTATGCACTGGGTTAGAGTGCAGCCCATGTGCCTGGGTTCTGAGGTGAGCTGGGTGGACTTAAGCCAGCGCCTTGCTCTGGGTATCTGTCTCCTCATTTGAAAAATGGCGAACCTATCATCTTGATCTGTTTCTTAACAGGATTAAAATAAGATTATATCAGCACATACCTTGGAAAAGCGTCAGACACAAAGATTACACTATATGTTTCTCAAATCAAAATTAAACAAGCACAATGTATTATCTTTATCATATGATAACAAAGGCTTTGGCATTTTCAGCCAAAGAGCCAAGTAATGTGAGTGGACACCTCCTGTTTACATTTGCACACAGTCTGGATCTCCACGCAGGCCTGTCCAACAGAACATTCCTTCCTTCCGGCCTCACTTTCCAGGGCACTCTCCACTTCTCTCTTCCACTGAGTCATGACACACAGCAGGCAATTCCATGAAGATTAGGTGAAATGGAAGAAGGAGGTTTGGAATTTCACTCGCATTTCCACTGTCTAGGACAATATTTCTGTACTTAGAATGTTCTAAAAGGGATGCATGCCCGTGCTACATCGTCACTTAGGGAAAAGCTTCTAGATGACTTTAAGTGATTTGAGGCACAGTTTCTAAGCACTGGCTTAAAGGGGTTATTAGATGCATACTCTAGTAAATGTGGGCATGTTAATTTAACCTTTAATTGAGTATTTTTGTGGGTGCTTTTCTTTTGTTCTGGGGTGAGGGGCAGGAAGGAGCTACAGTTCCTTCCCATGTAGTTTCCCATGTAGCTTTCTTTGCAAACTTCAGTGTCCTTAAGGGCCCAGATAGAGACCTATGTCATCAAATTTTGATTATAAAAATTGAACCAGATAGTCTCAGAAAAAGAAATATACATGTTTTCTTTCATCTGTAGATATTATATTTTATATAGCTAGATAAAATCATGTATGTATATGACATGATATAAACTTAGAAGCCAAACTGCCCAGGGTCACAAAGGGGGCTAATGGGAAAGGGAAGAAGGAGAAAGGGGAGAGTAAGATGATTATATGCTATAATAAAAATGTTTTTATGAGACCCAGCACCCAATACAATGAATATATGATAACTGAAAATATTATTTAAACATGGAAAGAAAATGGACTAGAGTCTGAACTGAGGGAAATATGTGATAATTCATAATGCCTCTCTGATCCTATCCACAGCCACAGAATAACACAAGAGTAAGAGCTGCACTACTATAAATATTAGGCTTAGGGATCAGGCACACTGGTTTTGCATTTGTATGAACTTAATTTGCTTTAAGACTTTAGTACATTCCTCAGGAACACAAAGGAGCAAGCCAACCTCCTACATGAAATTTCTTAACCTCAGCAGCACAGCAAGCCTCCCCCCAAATTGAAAGCCAGCACTGCCATACGAAGCCGCAATCCCTGGGTACCTGCCCAGGGATTTAAAAGCAGCATCTCCAAGGGACACTGGCATATCGACATTAGCAGCAGCATTATTTACAAAAGCCAAGTATGATGGGGTAAAATTCAGCCTTGAAAAGGAAATCCTGTCACATACAGCACATATATGAACCTTGAAGACATTGTGCTACCTGAAATAAGTCATAAGAAGACATACACGGAATGATTCTATATATATTAGACATAGGAATCCAAAGTATGGAAGTCCACAGAGACTGGAAATAGAAGGGTGCTTACCAGGAAGTGGAGGGAGCTGCCAGTTAATGGATCTAGGGTTTCAGTTCTGAAGATGAAAAAGTCCTGGAAGCCCATCGCACAACCTTGTGGATATATTTACTACCATTCAACTGAACACTGTCAAATGGCTAAGATGGTAAAATGTATGTTTTACCGCAATTAAAAATCCAACAAATAACCAAGTTCTTAATCTCAGCATGCACTAATGACGATGACTATAAAACAGCTGCTGCGCAGGGTAAAGGATTAGGGAGCGAATGTTATGGGCTCTGCAGTCCTCCAGCCTTTGTCGAAGTTACTTCACTTTGCTGTGGTATTAAAAAGCAGTTGAAAACAGTAAGCAGTTGACAGAGCATGAGTGTGTTCCAATGAAAACCTTACCTCAAAGACAAATGGCGGGCCTGCGGGCCATAGGCCGTTGACCCTTGCAAAAGTATTAATACCTACCTAAGAGATGAATATTATCAGCTTATAAACATCAAAGGCTCCTCTGCCCAAGAATTATGACTAAGAGTTCTTGTTTTCCCAGTGTCTAAGATGAAAAGCAATGAGAACAAGCAGATTCAGCAAGATGAGAACTTCCTTGAGGTGAGAGGCAAACATTCTACTGACAAAAGCCAAGGGTTAAGCCCACTCCAGTGTCTACACTTCACGGATGATCTTACATCTTAGCACTTAATGATTTAGAGAAAAAAATAATAAAAATGTTACACTGGAGGAGGCCTGATGGTTACATTTAGTAGATGAGAAGCATAGACTTAGACCTAGCTAAGCAGCCACAGTTAGTGCAGGCTGGGAGCAGAGGAAGGCCGGCTCGACTCTGGCATGGGCTCCTTTCTCCTCCCTGTTTCCAGTCAGGAACATCGACCCAAGATGCTTGTCAGAGTTACCTGTCTGGGAATGTTATTCTAACTGGTCTTAGGATACCCCTGAAACGGATTTTTGCTATTTATTAATTCAGTGGGCGGGGGGGAACAAACAATAAAGACACACAAAGGGCCAAAGGCCTCATCTCATGAAAATCAGAATTCAAAGCAAGGGCATAATTATTTGTTCCCTTCCAAGCTGTGCCATGTGCTAAAAGCAGGCATTTCTGATGGTGTTTTGGCAGTGAGAGTCAATCTGCTTGGGGACCACAAGTAACAAGTGCCCTAGTGAAGCATCTAAAACAAAACAGACAGGCACATACCAAAAACCAACCAATGAACTTGTGTAGCTCTGAAACAGAGACACTTGAAGAGGGAATTAGCTTTATAAAAGGAATTTTCACTTCACCTCATAATTGACCAAGTATACAGAATTCTAGAGCAAGCAGAGGCAGAGAGGACAGTGAAGTCAATCTTTCCCCTCGTTTTATAGGGGAAACTAAGCAAAGCCCTGAGAGTTAAAGTTCTCCTTAGACACTAAATATAGATCCAGCGAACAGACCAAACTTGTAATATGCCCTGTTCATTTAACACAGCTCATTGGAGGGTCCCAGACCTCCCCAGGCATTGAATTGAAGAAGGAGCTGGTTTTATACAGAGACTGGATATGCCAGGGCAGAAACGAAAGGCCTCGATCATGGTGCAGGAAGAAGAGTGGGCCCTACAACTCCTTAACATGTGGCGTCTTCAACTCTCATGGGATCTGCCCTCAATTGCTTAAAGAGCCTGACCTCTGGCAAAGACCAATGATTTCAGCAGTAATTAATGAAACTGTCAAATTAATTAACCTAAGTCTTTGTTCACAGGGGAAAAAAACCCCTCTACTATCAGTAGTGCTATTTATTAGTCTTTGACCAAGCTCTATAGACCCAGACCTTCACAAGTGGGACAGAAGGTCACCACTGAGTGATGGCCCTAATAAAGTACTACCTAGTAAGCTGCCAACATTTGTTAATAAACCTTCTCACTATAACATATCCTTTCAGATGATGAGTGGGTTAACAGTCCTCTACAATCTCATGGTATTTCAAACAGACATAGACAGGTCTATGAATAAACAGCATACATCACTCATATTTTCTATAATCCTTTTAGATATCCTTTTGAATTACAGTGATGAAACACCAAACAAATGCTGCAGGATTTCATTAAACTATTTAATAAATGGTCCTGGTTAAGACACTGGCTCCCTTATCCTTGACTCTAAAGGCTGACTCCTACAAATGTCCATGTATACATTTCCATACTATCTCTTTAGAGGATTCAGAACTATTTCCTTACACCTAACACAGCTTTTATTCCATTTAGAATAATTACCCTCCATCCCATTTCTGACTTTCAAGAAAAACAAGACACTTAATTGACCACAGGAGGACTCTCAAGGGCAAGGGCTGCAAAGGCTCTGCCGGAGCTCACAACTCAGCTGATGTAATCTGCTACGAGAAGCTGACTTCTATTTTTAAATTATACCCTTTTACTCTGCCTTCAAAAGGCACATATATCACACGTTGTAACTTTGCTCATAAAATACCTCCTGGTACCAGGGTGAATCACACTGTCAGAAGGAGCCTCCAACTACACCCAGCCACCAATCCCTGCCCATGTAAATTCACCCAGCAGCTCCTATTCTTCAACCTTGAGAGGAGCTCCCTGAGGCCTGACCAGGTAGCTCCTTCCTCTGGGTCATTTTGACAAAGAGCAGATGACTAGCAGGGTCTTTCTAGAAGGCTGGAACAGGCTTTCCCCTCTCTGTGTTTGTAGCTCCCCATGTAGACACTTAACCCCAGTTCCTAATGTGGACGTGGAGAGCTCTGTGCCCAGCCTCTGTGCTTCAAAGGATGCCAGAATGAAAACAGATCATTTGCTTTGTTTAATTTTTAAATTTTCATTCATCATTTCAGTCATGCTCATGGTGTGTTATTTGAAAGGTTTCTTGACATTTGGAAAAAGCTAGAAAAAAAGTCTTGGTTGGAGGTGAAAATACACTTTGAGTTTGCTCTTATTTGTTTATTCTGCTTATTTCTAAACATAATGAAGAGCTTTGTAATTAAAGCGGCACCCTACAGAGTCTAGCAGGGGTCAGAACAGTGTGTTTCTCTCTGGTCTACCTCCTTCTGTGACCCGGTCATGCCATGTTTCATCTGGTTCTGCACAAAAATGTCCTAGTATCTCTCCAGGCCTGGAGACCTGGGCTCTCCACAGGGAAATCTGACTGACCTGCGGAGAACACAAATTTGGCCATGTCCCCTTTCTCCACATTCTTCCATTCGTTCCTCACAGATCCTGATTCCCTCTCCAGCCACATTGCTCAGGCCCCTCTAGCTCTACACTCATGTCACCTAGGACCTGGTTCGATGCTCTGCTGTTGTTTCCCATGTCCTCCATCCAGGGCCTTCCTATGTTCCTACTTAGTTTCTCTCTCTCTCTCTCTCTCTCTCTCTCTCTCTCTCTCTCTCTCTCTCTTTTTTTTGTCTTTTTGAGACAGGTCCTCCCTGTATCCCAGCTGGCCACAGAGATCCGCCTGCCTCTGCCTCCTGAGTGCTGGGATTCACCCAGCACTATTTAGTTTCTTTTCTGCTGCTGCAATAATAAGTCTGACAAAAGCAACTTAAGGGACAAAGGGTTGATTCTAGGTCACCATTCAAGGTGTTGGCTCAGGGGAGGGAAGTTAAGCCAGCAGGAGCTCGAAGTAACCGGTCACGTTATGTCTGCAGTCGGAACAATGAACGCACGGCTGTCTCTTCTCAGCTCCCTCTTTCCTTTTCATTTAATCTAGGATCCAACCCAGGAAATGGCACTGTATAAAAGTAAAGTGGGTCTTCCTACCTCAATGAATAGAATCAGGATTATCTCCAAGGAATGCCAGAGGCCCATACTCAGGTGATTCTAGATTCTATCAAGTTGACAATTAACACTGACCACTAATACAAATTCTTTCCTTTTTTTTTTTTTTTATGTCACTTCCTCTGGGATTCCCATTCTAGACATTCTTTGTGGGACCATACCACCTCAAACAGCCAGCCATACACCATACTGCATCTTTTTACCTATTTTATGCTCAACTGACCACGAGACAGGATATCAGTGGTCTTATCTGTGTATTTTGTGCTGTTATATTCTCCTGTGATTACTGGTATGTGACTGGGCATGAATGAATGAATGAATGAATGAGTATTAAAGATTCCTAGTGGTGCAAGAGGACAAGCTCCCAAGGTGACGCCTGTGGATGTACCTTGTGCCCAGCTGGGTCACTGTCCCACATGACTTAGAAATGCATTCAGGTAATGCTTTCCTGAAGGATAAAGGGAGACTGTTTAACATGGAATTCCACTGGGACTCTCAAGCTTACTGAGTTAAAATCCACATTATGCACTGTATCTGAACAGAAAACTTCCCAATTTAGAGTCCCTCCAAAGAGGGGAGCAAGCTACAAATTAGTAACGCTCTGTCTTACCTGTATAACCACATACATCAGTTTCTAAAACACCGGGAGGTCAGATGCATGTGGAGAGAGATCAGAGAGAGCTAAGGAAACACAGCTCTGGCGCTTTGGACTCTGCCTGGACTCCCACCACCTGACGTGAGTGCTAACTCAGGGCCAGGCCCTGGATGACCCTGGGGTTAGGCTCTAGAGAACCAGCACAGTCCCTGTCCTCCTGCAGTGTCCAACCTAATGAAATACACACGTGAAAATAGACCTCTTTCAAAAAATATTATTTCCCCAAGTTCCAAGTACACCACATTCAGCTGTTAAATTGAATCCAACACACAAGGGACTAGGGAGACAGGACTGCTTCAGCAACTGCTGCATGGCAAAGGAGTTTTTATTATTTTTTTAAAGTTTTCCAGAACCAACAGATTGATGACACCAAACGGTGGGAAATGTTTCAATGTTCAAACCAAATGACGAAGGACTTGGTTTTTATTTCATTCTTTCACAGCTAGCAACCACCCCCCACCAAACAAAACCAAATAAACACAAGTCCACGTGAAATTCTTCTGCCTTCTAGAGCAACTATGTGTTTACTTTCTCTTATCCAGGAGGTACCCAACAAGTCCTGAATTGAATGAAGAACTCACAGGAGACATATTACTTATGAAAATGTCTTTGCCAGTTTTAGGCATCTTCTTTGACTTCCTTTTCTTTGTCTCTTGGAGAAAACAAACTGCATATTTTCAAGGATTCAGATTGTAATTTCCTTGTCTGACCTTGGGCTAGTTATCTAACATGGATATCATTTTCCTCATCCATAAGAAAATGTGAGTGTTGATTATGGTGAGGATTATAGAAGCACTAAATAAAACTGATCAGCACTAAACCCGAGGCAGCTTTGTTTTCCTTTTTAAAAATACCCACTCCACCCCATTCTCCTCAATCCTGGAATAAAGTGCTTAGGACAAAGGGAATTACTAGCCTAATTACAAAGCCAGAGAATGTCCAAAGTAGCCTGGGCTCAGCAGCATCCAGCTGCCAAACCTTAAACATTTTATTTACTATCACAAAACCTGTTTTTTTTTTTTTTTCCTCCTACAAAATGAGTTTCACTACATTGCCTGTAACAAAGTTTTCTGTCCTGATTTTCCATAAGCACTGAAGCCTGCCTTACTGAGGAGGCAGATGTTGTTAACACATGAAAGACATCTACCAGAGAGAAAATGGATGCTGAGTCCCATTACAGGGAGGGAGTCTAAATTATAAATCAAGAGAAAATGTGACTTTGGGGGAAATTTGTGTCGATCTAATATCTAGGTCAGGAAATGGTGAGCAGGGTCTTGAGCAAAGAAGATCGTTCCTCACCCTCCCACACCTCTAAGCTCTGTGTACCAGCAAGGTTTCATAGTCATGTTTCAAAGTGATGTCCTTAAAAAGAGAAAAAAATGAGGGGGGTTTAAAGCAGTGTCTCTCATTAGGAATGGATCATTTGAAATGACTAAGACAGTTGACACAATATTATGTCAAGCCTAACATTTGGCTGATTTTTTTTTCTTTCACACCCTAAAACACATCCAGTTGCCCAAACAAAGAAGCACCAAGATTATACACAACAAAAATCTCTCCACATGCTTATTGAATACCCAGTGTATGACTGCCACCCAGTGGTAGGATGTATTCCTGAAGGGCAAGCATCTCCAATCTGCTATGCTGACACAAGATAATTAAAAATGAACTGAAGGTGATTGTCCTGCTGTTCACCAGTTCTTCCGAGGAAACTTAAGAGCATTTCAATCTCTCTGGCTACTTATTTTCTTCAGAGAAAATTCTGAAGATAACAGACCACATCAATACCACATCAGCTAATCTCACTACACCCCAGGGCCTCTGAACGTGTCCCAAAAGGAGTTTTGATTTTACTAGTTTTAATGTGAATTAGCAATTAAAAAGACTTCCCAAACTGTCTGTTCTCGCCTTCTAGATACATGTGATCTGCTCTTGATTTTTTAGTTATGCATGAAAAGCCATCTACAAGTGACAACCTTACGAAAAGTACACATTATATGAGAATCTGACTTCAATTAAAACCAGTTACTAAATCCTAGCAATTTCCAGCTGTCTCTTCTATCTTATCTTTAGAGAATTATATATCACATTAATTGGTATTCTGTCACATTAAAAAAATGTCAGCAATGATTAATTGCATCCTTGGTGCTTTTGAGTTATGTCTTCTTTGCCAGAGGGATTCAAACCACACTTCACTGCTTTCCAGCAGGTACCCCTTTTGACAACACTCAGAAAACATCCTACCTTCCTGAACTTCTCCATTTGCTTGTAGAGATCTGGATCAAGTTCCTGAGACACATCTTTCATCCATAATAATGCCCCTCGGTATTCAGTCCGGTACTGCTCCATTCGGTTCACTGTCAGCCAAGTGTCAGAGATGGCACGATGCCGAAAGGTCTCTACTTCTTGGTGAAATCGGCACAAAGGGTTTCTCAAGGCCAACCTTCAGGAGAGGACATAGGTCACAATTTTAAAACTAAGCCAACCAGCAGTTCCAGTCCCTGCCATATTCTGCATCCATCTTAAACTCATGTACCTATAGCCATGTCTAGAACATAGAAGATTCTATGTCAAGGTAAGGCGGACACTAATTAAAATGTGTGTCAACTTGGAAGTCAGCCAGAGATGACTGCCTATGTTCTGACCTCTGGGTTTTTAATGAACAAGACCACTGGGAAGCACTCCATTAGCATCTCGGAGTGGCCTCAAGCTCCTTTCTATGTTAACGAAAGAAGGTCAAGGCATGGCCATTCCTATTTCCAAGAGTGGTCATTCCCTGTCTCTTGTTTTCCTGAAGTATTGACCCTTTAGAAGGGATAGGACAGAGTGGATAGAAGTGGCTAGGGTTTCCTTGACCTAGTCATTTTGGTTACTCTTCAAAAGCCAGAGCACCTGCTGCTGGCTCTGATAGAAACAGATGACTAAAGCATAATTTAAAAATGATTGGGAGAGGGGGAGAAGCACAGTTATTGAGAGTCTACTGTGTGTCAGCATCATCAGATGGACTATATGATTTAATCCTTATTTTAAAAAAGGAAAACAGGATGGGGCTGGAGAGATGGCTTAGCGGTTAAGAGTGCCTACTGCTCTTGCAGAGGACCTGGGTTTGATCCCTGGCACCCACGAGGTGGCTGAGAACTGTCTTTAACTCCAGGTCCAGGGGAATCCGACACCCTCTTCTGACCTCCACAGCATTGCACAACCTGGGTACACAAACCTACATGCAGACAGTACATTCATACACATAAAAAAATAAATAAAATGTAAAATAAATAAATAAATAAAAACAGGAAAGGTGTGGTGTCACATGTCTTTAATCCCAGCACTTGGCAGGCAGAGGGTGGTGTATCTCTGTGAGTTCAAGGTCAACCTGGTCTACATCAAAGCAAGTTCCAGGACAGTCTCAAAAAGACAAAGAAAGAAAGAAAGAAAGAAAGGAAGGAAGGAAGGAAGGAAGGAAGGAAGGAAAGAAAAAGAAAGAAAGAAAGGAGGAGAAGAGGAGGGAAAAAAGAGAAAGGAAAGAGAAAAGGAAAATAGGTGTGGTAGTACATGTCTGTAATACCAGCAGGATGCAAGATTAGAAGTTCAAAGTCATCCTCAGCTACAGTTGAATGAAAGCCAACCTGGGCTTCATCAGACCCTAGGTCAAAATAATAAATGAATGAATGAATGAATGAATGAAGCTCCAGACCAGTGGTAGAGCAATTTCCTAGCACTAACAAGGTCTTTGGTTCTGTCTCAAGCATTGCCAAAAAGAAATACAATATTCCACAAGAAATGAGTGCATATTGCACAAATGTAAAAATTATCAAATCTCAGCCATCAGCCATAAAAAACCCTGTCATTTATTCACGAAAACAAAGCATATCAAACTTCAGATAAAATATTTGGGGTAGAAAACACTTCCTCTTCATATGGTCACTCTAAAGAAGCAATGTCACAACTACACTTTTCTTTTTTCTTCTTTCGGTCTTTTTGAGACAGGGTCTCCTTGGCGCCCCACCTGGCCTGGGACTTGTTAGGCAGACCAGGCTAGCCCAGATCTCACAAAGATCCCACTGCCTTTGCCTCTCAAGTGCTGGGCAAAGGCATGTGCTACCATACCCTGCTCAAGAATTGTATTTAAAACTCACTCTTTGAGACGTTTCAGGGCATAGGTGCATAAAATGAATGTGTTTAAGATTTCATTTGCATGCAAAGTTATGAAGGGAATATTGGCCCTGGTGAGCTGAAGTAAGGCCCATCAGGGTCTGCAATGCCTTATACGTGTGTAGCACTCTAAAATTATTAATGCTGGAACAAATCTGGTTCATCATTCTCCCCATGTTTCCTCTGTCTGTAATGCATTGTTTTAAACATTGAGCATGTCTATAAAAACAGCTCACCAGCAGTGTCTTACCTAGTGTGGGAGATCTCAAAAAGTCATGTCACTGTGCCATAAAGTACATTTGTGATTTATACTGTTGGTTTAAATTGAATGCTTGCCTTTCATCCAACAGGATGAATAGCTGAAGTAATGACTAGCAAATAAGTCACTGCTGTGAAGGTTTGTATAATGCAGACTTCTATTTAAAGAGATGAACATTCCTCAGATGGCTCCCTGAGGATGGTGTTCACTTCCGGATTACCTTTTCTCTTCCCTTAGATTTTTGTCCATTTTCCTACATTGGTTGAAAACAAACCTTGTGAATAAACTATTCTGGATATCTTGGAATGTAAAAATTGGACTGGGGCCTTTGAAGTTGCAATAACATGATGATGGGGAAAAAGGCATATAAAAAGAAATGTCTCCCTCCTGTAACTTGAGTCATACAAATCAGAAGAGTGAAAATACATTCACTGGAGTATGAGAAAATGAGTCCAGACCAAAGAAAAACCTTACTAACTGGAAATGTCAGCCTCCAGTGCAAGACTGGCCCATACGTTTGTTTATGAAAACCTATTCAGTGGAATAACTGGTAAAGTAACTAGAGGCTACTCCACGATATCTATCCTTTAGTAGATAAAGGTGAAAATAAAGAGGGGCTGGAAAGATTGCTCAGTGGTTAGGAGCATGTGCTGCTTTTGTAGGGAACTGGAGTTCAGTTCCAAGCACCCAGGACCAGTGGCTCACAACAGCCTCTAACTCCAGTTCCAAGGGATCTCTGGCCTCTCCTCCCCTGCACAGGCACTGCTCTCCTGTATAAACCTACACTCAAAACACATACACACACATAATTAAAAGTGACAAAGCCAGGCCTGTTGGTGCATACTTTTAATCCCAGTACTGGGGAGGCAGAGGCAGGTGGATCTCTGTGAGTTCAAGGCCAATCTGGTCTACATAGTGAGTTCCAGGGCAGCTGGGTCTACAAAAATACCAAACAAACAAACAAACAAATGAACAAAATCTTTAAAAAGAAAAGAAAAAAGCAAAGGAAAATAACTTAAAAAAACCCCTCTGATACAGGTTAAATGTATTAGAGCATGACTAGGTAACGGAATACTATGTGGCTTTTTTTTTTTTAAGTTGTATACATTGAAATTTTTAAAAGTTGCCATTATTTAACAAAAATAAGTTTGTTATATCCTAGCACTTGGGAGGCAGAGGCAGGCAGATCTTTGTGAGTTCAAGGCCAGCCTGGTCTACAGTGTGAGTTCCAGAACAGCTGGGGCTACAGGGAGACCCTGTCTCGAAAAGACCAAAAAAAAAAAAATACAAAAGCTATCTCCTATGCTGATTATGTTAAACATATTCAGAGGGACTGGAGAGATGGCTCAGCAGTTAAGATGCTGAGTTTGATTCTCAGCACCCACATCTGGTGTCTCACAATGGCTTGTAAGTCCAGTTCCAGAGGATTTGATGCCCTCTTCTGGCCTCTTTAGGCAGTCACAGATATACACACATGATTAAAAATAAAATAAAATAAATCTTAAAAAAAATATCCTGGCATACTCCAAATCATGTTCACTCAACTAAGAACTGAAGTTTGGAACAATTACATGTGGTTTTCTATTTTCTTCATTTTCATGAGAACTGGTTGGAGTTCCCTGTAGCTGGTAGGCAGCTGTGAACGCAGTCACTGTGCAGAAGGCCACCTTCCAAGCTGAAGAGCTGGTTGTACCTCTTAAATTGAGGTAGAGTACAGTTTGATAATCTAGGGTACCTACTTTCAACTATTATTTGCATTGTTCTGTTGATTTCTTTTAGTGGTTTTGTTTGTGTGTTTGTTTGCTTGTGACCAAAGATTGGATTACATAAACTTAAGATTCTGTATTTGTGCTTCGTGAGGTGGTCTAGGTGCATAATTATCCAGAGTGAACTGGATAATCCCATCATGCAACAATTAAAATATGATTTGTCACCATAAGCCTCAAAGTGTGATCTGGGTTTTGGTGCTTTATTTTTCCATAAACAGATTATTAATTTTGATATACTTTCTCCCCAAAATTAGTGATAATTACATGTTTAACAAGTAAGCATTTAGTTTGTGGAAAGTTTTACAGAAATCAATTACCCTTGTAAGGTCAGAAAAGGCCATATACACAAAACAATTATCTACCAGGGTTAAAAGGATGTCATTCTTCATAGTACACATTTATCTATTTAAAAATTTTTGTCCTTTTGGTTTGTTTTAAGTATGAAAGGTGCAATTCAGGATTATAAACAAATGCTTTTTTGGAAAATGTTTGGAAATGACAACATTCAATTCTGGCAGTTCCCATTGCTTACAAAGTCAAGGTCCAAATGTCATTAGAAAGAACTAAAATGTACAAGAATGAGGTCACTGTAAGCTGATATAGCTGGTTTCTTGTTTTCTAGCTCCACCATTCTTGTGTTTTCATAGGAACAACTATGTAAACTTGTCAATGCAATGGCCTCTCTTGGCCCACAGAGAAGAAAGCAGTTAGGGTAAATAGAAGAGGGGAAAAAGTGGGGCGATTTGAGTAATAAAAAATTTTAAAGGCTAAATATTCTTAGAAACTACCTTCAGAGCTTTCTTTAGGTATAATTCTGCATGATATTAATAAGAAACATTTTCTTGGGCTGGTTAGTTAATGGGAAAGGAAGGAGAGAAGGAGTGTCTTTTCTCAGACACAAAGAGCAGTTGTGCACAGGGGCTCCTGATTAAAAGAGAATATAAACATTAGTCCTGGTTGTGTTTTAAAATGCCACAGATCTATCAGGACTTTCTCTGAACCCGAGCCCACCAAACTTGCATATACATCAAAATCACATTGCAATGCAGATCTGGAGTCAGTCTAGATTCTGCATTTTTAACAGGCATCCGGGAGATGCTGCTGCTGCTGCTGCTGCTGCTGCTGCTGCTGCTGCTGCTGCTGGCTGTGGGCCTGGGCAGTGTGGTTCAGAGCATCCTGATCATCACCTCTCTACCATTAATTGGCCCACAGAGGGCAGAGAGGGAAGCCTTCATGTTGGTCTCATTAGACACTGGCTTTAATCAATTGCTGAAAGAGATCAGACTGATTGCTATGAGCAACTTGAAGGTCAAACGTAAGCACTCACAATGATTGGCATATATAACGCTTCCCACAGAGCAGAAAACAAAACATTTCAATATTAGAGAGTTAAATAAAATTCTACGCAATAGCTACTCAGGCTAAGGCTAAAGGAGTCTGAAGATGGAAGTTTCCTCTTATGAAGAGGTAGAGCCCCAGATTGTCTTTGGATCCCCCAAAGCAGTGCCTCAGTGAAGGACACACACCTTTGCTGGGAAGAAAAGCAGAGGGCCTTGCCTGTAGCTTGCATCATTTTTCCAGCTCGAGTTTTATCTTGGAAGCCTTGGGATCGAAGAAATTTTCCCAGTTCATTTTCTTCTTGAGACAAGACTGATGAAGAAAAGAGGGAAAAGTAGCTATGAACAATGAGCATTTTCATCACAGAGAGAGAGAGAGAGAGAGAGAGAGAGAGAGAGAGAGAGAGAGAGAGAGATCACAAGGTCCTTTCTCCAGAGGCAAAGATGAGAGGAAATTAAATCCAAGTGGCAGGCTACAAGGTAAGTCCACCTCCCCCACCCGACCATTTAACTTCCATTCTGTTCTTCCATTTACAAGAAGAGAGATCAAATTCGCTTGAATACATCTGTTAGTGAGTTTGGTGCCCTGTAATCAGAACCAGAAAATGACCTCTGTACTGAAAAGTGAGCCCATAATGTGCCGCTTCAAGCTGAAATGAAGGAGTTGGGTTGTGAAGGCTTCGGTGGGAACCTTTTGTGGCTGCCTAGAACCCAGGCTAGCTGTTCCTAGCCCCTCCTGCTGACTTTGGGATCAGTGCTGTGTGAGTTACATTCTGCTCCTTAGTAAAGCAACTTAAGTCCCTCAACAAGGAAGCAGGGTTTTGGTTGGAGATGGGGGTGAGGCCTGAAGTAGAGCAGGCCATCAGGTTGACCATTTGTAAATTTTTAAGATATCAAGCTGGAACCAAATCTGACTTGTTATGCCTAAATTTGGCTTTATTTCTTTATTTTTCTTTAACTTGGTTTTATTTTTAAAGACAAGTACAGATGGGATACTTTAGTAAGAAAATGATTTGGCACATGCTTTTTACAGACTGATTTGGTAACAAATTTAAAAAGTCATAAAATTGGATGATTCTTCTGATATTTCTCTTGGACTGTTGGAAGTTTATCGTAAAGAAGGAACAAAATAGATACAAGTGATTCTCATCATTATTTGTTATGTCAAGCTGCCTCCTTAATCTAGAGACAGATTTAATATAATTCTGAGCATCAATGTACTAGAAGGAAGGAGACCCAAACACATACCAACAATGGAGCTGTAGCCACAGAGCTGATATGAACTCTCTCTAAACACAGGATTTACTGTCAATATACTTTGAACAACAATCTAGTCACAGTTCTGCATTTATTATTGATACAATTATTTACTCTGCAGGGCTGGGGATTTGAACACAGGACCTTCTATATGCAAGACAAGCACTCTACCACTGAGTTACATCCTTGGTAGTGGGGTGTGTGTGTGTGTGTGTGTGTGTGTGTGTGTGTGTGTGTGTATTTGGCATCTGTGCTCACACTGAAGCCAGAGAAGGAAGTCAGATGTCCTGTGCCATCACTCTGCATCTCACTGCCTTGATACAGGGGCTCTCTCTGAACTCAGAGATATGTTGGAAGCTCAGATTCCCCAGAGATCCTCCTGCCTCCACCCACACTCCACCCCAGGGTCATACCTGGGCCATACCCTGATCTTTGAGTGCTGGGCTCCTAACTGAAATATTCTTGCTTGCAAAGCAAATGTTTTTCTTTTCAATCTCAGACTTGGTATTTTAAGACATCATCATGCAGTTCATGAGGACCCTAACCTCCCAGTCCTCCAGGATCCTTCTGCCTCTGTCTCCTGAACAGTGGAATTACAGGTGTGCACCACCACCTCTGACTGCAGCAATACATTTATACATTCTGAGTCTCTGTTACCTCTGAAATGTCATTAAGATTCTTGTCCTTAAGACTATGGCAAGGTCATGACTGAGCATTTGCCATAGTAGGACCCATGTCAGCCTGTAAGAATGGGCCTTTGCCATGAGATTCTGCCTTCCCAGACAGGGACTATATCCAAACTACATTTCTCAGGCCGAGCAACAAGCTTCTTTTCATGGCACTAATTAAATCCTTGTGAAACTGAACTAACTATAATTTTTGCCTCGTTATCCCTTTATACTGCTTTCCATTTTAAATGCTTGTTTGATATACATGCCATGATTTTATATAGCTTTAAAAATTCTGGGACTGGAGAGATGGCCTAGCGGTTAAGAGCACAGACCGCTCTTGCAGAGGACCCGGGTTCGATCCCCAGCACCCACATGGCGGCTGAGAACTGTCTGTAACTCCAATTCCAGGAGAACTCCAGTTCCAGGGGATTCCGAGACCTCTTCTGACCTCCGCGGCATTGCACGACACGGGTGCACAGACCTACACGCAAAACAGTACATTCATACACATAAATAAATAAAATTAAATTAAAAAAAATTCTGTAAGCTTTTTTTTTTTAATTTCTTCCTTCTTCCTTCCATTATTCTCTTCACTAACTAACATTATTTCATTCAATCCTACCAAGGACCTTTCCATATATAGATCAAAATTTCCATTTTTGTTCCTAATAACATGAAGCTTCTGCACCTTCTTTATTATTTTTTTAATTAATTTATTTATACATATATTTTTTATCAGATCTAGACCCGTGTCCCCCCCATCCCCCTACCCCTCCAGAGCTCATGCATTCTGCCAAATATGCTATTCATCTCTTTCTCAGTCTTTCTCAATATTCTCCATGGGGAAGTTGACTGTTTTGAGCAGAAGTTCACTGTTTCAGTCAGTTCTTTGAATGCACCTTCTTTAAAGCCTCAGGTCCTACACAAATGAACACATTTAGTTTAAGGCCAAAGAAACCAATTCACAGTACCTGGTTAAATTTGTTGTCTCCTAAATAATCTAAGTAGATAAAACCATTCAGGAATAATTTTTGGTCACTTCACACACTTGAAGATTAAACTTGCAGCAATCAGGCTTGGTTTTATGTGCTGCTTCTGATTAACCAGCAACAATGCCTCTAAGAAAGCTTGAGCTATGTCAGAGTCACAGAAGAGACGGCTATTCTTTAATTAAAAAAATCAGATATAAGGCTAGAGAGATAGCTCAGTGGTTAAGAGCACTGGCTGCTCATGCAGAGAACCTGGGTTCAGTTCCCAGCACCCACATGGTAGCTAGCACCACTTCCAGGGTATCTGATGCCCTCTTCTGGCCTCCATGGGAACTGCATGTATGTGCTGCATTTACATGCAAGCAAAACATTCACATAAAATTAAAACGAATACATAAAAGTTAAAGTTTTAAAACATTAAATTACTTTGCAGAAGTCTAAAATTCAGGTGCAACACATATATCAGATAATTTAAAGGTTTCCACTTGATAGAAGTTTCAATTAACTGGGACTTAAGACTTCAAATTAAACCTATTTACATTTAATTACTAATTATATTTTCAGATGTGATCTTTCAAAAAAAAACAGCCTTGGGGCTGGAGAAATGTCTCAGCAGTTAAGAGCACTGGTGCTATTGCAGAGGACTCAAGTTCAATTCCCGTACCCACATGGCAGCTAACAACAGTCTTAACTCTAGTCCCAGGGGATCTGACACCCTCTTCTGAACCTCCTCGGGCATTGCATGACACAGGTGCACTTACTTTCATGCAGGCAATACATTCATGCACATAAAATTAAAAAAGTAGGGGGCTGGAGAGATGGTCTAGCGGTTAAGAGCGCCAACCGTTCTTAAAGAGGAGCCGGGTTCGATCCCCAGCACCCACATGGCGGCCGAGAGCCGTCTGAAACTCCAATTCCAGGAGAACTCCAGTTCCAGGGGAATCCGAGACCCTCTTCTGACCTCCGCGGCATTGCACGACACGGGTGCACAGACTTGCATGCAGACAGTACATTCATACACACACAGAAATAAATAAAATTAATAAAAAAAAATTTAAAAAGTAAAAAAAATATACATTTAAAAAGTAGCCCAAGACCTAGGAAGTGAATTACCATGACAACATTAACTCACTGAGTCTAGATTTATGACCAATCCAACATGTACTGGGAATACAGTGACAAAGGAGACATAGGGATTCCCTACCCCTAAGGAATTTATATTCAAGTGCCAGGTAATAGAAAACGAAGCACAATAACCAGAAATACAAAAACACAGAAAAGAAAAGAGGGTAGGAAAGCAGAGGAGGACATCCCTGCAGACTGGGTAGGAGGACAGTGCCTGCTGCAGACTGGGTGGGAGGACAGTGCCTGCTGCAGACTGGGTGGGAGGACAGTGCCTGCTGCAGACTGGGTGGGAGGACAGTGCCTGCTGCAGACTGGGTGGGAGGACAGTGCCTGCTGCAGACTGGGTAGGAGGACAGTGCCTGCTGCAGACTGGGTAGGAGGACAGTGCCTGCTGCAGACTGGGTAGGAGGACAGTGCCTGCTGCAGACTGGGTAGGAGGACAGTGCCTGCTGCAGACTGGGTAGGAGGACAGTGCCTGCTGCAGACTGGGTAGGAGGACAGTGCCTGCTGCAGACTGGGTAGGAGGACAGTGCCTGCTGCAGACTGGGTGCTGCAGACTGGGTAGTTACAGCGTCTCCTGGGCAGCTAAGTCCTGCGAGACAAAAGGAGGCACTGAATCCCGTTAGGGCAGAGACATTCCATGGACAGGAAACTGAGTGGAAAAGGCCTTCATAGCTTGAAGGCAAAGAAAATGGGTCCCCAGGGATGAGCTGGGGCTAGACTGTTTCCTATTCCTAATTATAGGCAGTGATGAGTTTGGATTTTTTTTTTTTGAGACAGGGTCTTCCTTTATCCCCAGCTGGCCTGGAATTCACTATGTAGACCAGGCTGGCCTTGAACTCACAGAGGTTGGCCTGCCTCTGCGTCCTGAGCGCTGGGATTAAAAGCATGTGCCGCCACACCAGGCATCCTCTATTTTATATTATGGCACAATGATCAAAAGTGAAAAAATTAACATAAATACAGTACTATCAACTAAATTATAAACTTTATGGGATTTTGCTAGTTTTTCCAAAATTGTTCTTTTTCTGTTTCAGGACCTATCCCCATATAGCAATAAGATGTTGAGTTTCTTTCATCTCCTTTAACCTGTACCAATTCTTCTCTTAAAATTTTGACATCATCCAAGAGGACTGGTTAGATATTTTGACTAGGAATTAAAATGTCCCTCAGTGTGAGTTTGTGTGACTTATCAAGATTCCATGTGCTATGGCTGCAGGGGGAAATGCCACAGAACTGAAGTGCCCTTCTTAACACCGGATATCAGGGCTGCATGACATCACCTGTTGTCACCGGGGATGGTAACTTCTATCATCTGGTTAAGGTAAGGTGGTGACTTCTGAGCCTCTCTATGATAAAGTTACAAGTTTTTCCTTTTGTTATTATTATCTTGAGGGAGGAATCTATGAGATGTCCTGAATATCAGTGTCTACTCATCCCCTGTATTTCTCACCCCTCTGTGAATTTCACTTCTACCATCTTCTCTGTGGGGTTTGACTCCTGGTGATTTTGTGGCTCTCTCATTCTTTCTATATTTATTAGGCGGATTTATTTTATAAGGAAGAGGTGCTTTTCTCACTCATTCAGCCATCCACTTGTCCATCTATCTTCATATAGACATAATAAGTAGTTACTTTTCTATTGTTTATAGTACTTATTTTTGTTGCTGAATTGTACCAGTTTTGGCAACAGGATGGTGTCTGTGTCCTTCAAACCCCCCTCCTTTCTCAAGTACTTTCTTATGTGTTCTGTTCACAAGTCATTCCAGACTCATCGTGAACTTTCCCTGCAGTAGGCTTGAAATCAGTCACTTCTCCACAGGTATGGAAAAGGGTCTTCAGGAAACAAAATCCGGGTGCTGGGTGTGCTCAGTGCTGTGGCCGGTAGTTCTTCAGACACTCTCGGCTAACAGCTGCAGGAAGGCTACAAATGCTCTACCCTCCCCATGCTCAGCTGCGTTTTCACGTGCATGGATCTGAACATGTATGAACAGTGACTTCATATGACCCCTGTGTTTTCAGTACAACAGCCTAGTAGTGTTCGTTCCAGCCTCCCTGGCTCTGTAGTGTAGTCTCTTTCTACCACAGTCAGAGAAAACACAGGCTCTCACCCATATTTATCTATCTAACCTCATTGTATGCAAAAAGTAGCTTTAGAATTGTCTGCCCATTTCCTTTCCTTAGTAATAAATATACCATTTTGTATACATTTATTTGTTTTGTGTTTAGTCTTGGTGTCCTCTAAAAAATACTGTTTTCTAAATTGCTGTAGTTCTTTTCTTTCTCACTCAGCCAGTGCTCTGATAGGATCCATTTGCAATGCATTTCAGTTCATTTGTTATTGTCTGTACTCCATTTTATATTCACCCTTGTCCTGGTTGAATATGTAAAATATCAGTGTGATTTTAAGTCAGAGGTACCGAAGGCATCTCAGTGCAGTGCAGACAGCTCTTTCTCTCACCGCCCTTTCTATTCTTCTCCCTCTAACACTTTCTCATGCATCCCATCTCTGGTTCATTGATAACTGATTTCTTTCATTGATGGCTTATCTTTCCTGGATTTCGCTATGACAGTAGTCAGAAATAGAATTCCCTGAATTTTATATTTTATTAATCCCCTTTTACTTGCATGAAGGGCAGTATACTATAAATACACATTTGTACTTGGTTTTCATTGTTTAAAATGTTACCTTAAAAATCACCCTGTATCAGTTCACAGAGATTTTCCCCATCTCTTTTCTGTGACACCTGCATAGAAAACCCCATATTAACTATTGTATTTTTAGTCCTCCATCAAAGTTGGGATCCTGATCATTGCAAGAAGTATAGAACTCTTTCTTCTCAACCCCACTGTGATGGTATGGCTCAGGAGAGCTCAGCGGGTACACTTACCCATAAACCAACAGCAACCCTCACGGGCACAACCACAAGACTACTTCTTGTTTGGAACATTATTATAACCCCATACACTATAAGATAATCATGAGCCTTAATAGTGTCCAATCATAGCTCTATTAACAAATCCAAGGTAGCTCAGGGCAAAGTATTTCTCTGCTTCCTATTAGAAACACTGAAGTAGATGGTAAGTGGGTGATTTATGTTCAGAGAATCAGTTTACAGAGGATCTGTAAGCATCCATCTTTTCCCCTTATTACAAATGAACATGTGATGAAAAGGCAGCATATTGAGCTTTACAGGAATTGCTTACAAATAACAGGCACGGCTTTATAAACCCTTTTTGTTTTCTACCACAAAGGAGAAAATGATTCATTTCTTGAGGACTAGGGGCATGGTGGGCGTAGTGAAATTGAATTTGATCACAGAGTTCCCAAACACAGGTTTAAACACAGGGATGACCTGATCAGGGCTCAAAACATCCTCTGATGGCCGTGTAGCCAAGGGGTTGGAGGAGACAGAAGTAGAGTTAAGGAGATGAGTTAAGAAACTGGTCTGGGGGCTGGAGAGATGGCCTAGTGGTTGGGAGCACCTATTGCTCCTGCAGAGGACCCAGGTTCGATCCCCAGCACCCACATGGCAGCTGAGAACCGTTTTTAACTCCAATTCCAGGGGAATCCGACACTCTCTTCTGACTTCCGCGGCATTGCACGACACGGGTGCACAAACCTACATGCAGACAGAACATTCATACACATAAAAAATAAAAAAAAATAAAAAAAAATAATAAACTGGTCTGGCAAACCAAACGGACAGGTGATAGTGAAGCCTGGACTAGGGGAACGGCAGAGAAGATGGAGAAAGGAAAAAGAAACTAAATGCTATCTAGAAGGCAAATCAAAGCGTCAATGGGGACTGTCTAGATAGGGATGGGGAAGGGTGGAGTGTAGGATGTGTATCCTATGTCTTGATTACATCACACATCTCATGATCCATGAGCTGTTGGGGCCCTGGAGAAATCTGAGCGTGAGCAGAAATATTAGCATAGGTGACTTTAAAATTCTGATGAGATATTGCTAATGTTAAAAACTGACCAATTGTTTTTTCTGTTGTTTTGCTTTGTTTTTGTTTGTTTGTTTGTTTTTTGAGACAAGGTCTCCCTTTAGTCCCAGCTGGCCTGGAGCTCAATATGTAGGCCAGGCTGGCCTTGAACTCACAGAGATCTGCCTACCTCTGCCTCCCAAGTGCTGGGATTAAAGACGTGCGCCACCACGCCCAGCTCCAAATGTTAACCTGTGTGAATGTTAGAAAGGGGTTCGAGGGTAGTCAGAAATAGAATTTTCATATTCTGGACTTGGAAAAATAAAAATTAAACTATTTAAATGGACTTACAAAGAGAAGGTTAAAACATATAACTTGATATTTATTATTTCAGGAATAACTCTGTTGGTGATCTTTTTAAAGCAGGATGAATATCTGGAATCCTTGTTCCCCAGTATCCAATGTCCAACTTAAGATATATTCATGTGGAAATACCATCAACAAAACATATTCAGTGAATCAGCTATATGTGCCTCTTCTCACTACTTGGCCATTTTAAACAAAATTAGAAGAGAACCAGGGAAATCAAATAAAAATAACCCAAATTGGATAAAACTGAAAAAAAGTTTTAAAATTGGGAAAGTAAACATGTTTATATTCATGGGAGCTCCAGTAAAAATTCTCTTAATCTGATAATTGCTTTGAAAGGTAAGTACCTTAAGTAAACTATTGGTAAAAATATATGAACCTTCCTCACATCTGAAAGAGCAGAGACAGGCATCTCAAATACTCGCTGAAACATACTAAATGAAACAACTAAGGTAAAATATTGTTCTTTCTTACAATTTGATTAATTATCATATTTATGGCATACTTACAGCATATTCTCTTTTGATAGAGTACAATTGCTTTAGACAAGTCCAAACAAGTTCTCTGAATTGAGTGAAATAGCTGCAGTAAAATAGAAATAAAACACTATGAAACTGACATCAGCGACATTAAAAACACACCGGACAAAACCATGATACTTGATTTTCCCACTACAAACAAGATGACATGCCTAAGTAAATTTGATGTTACGTGTGTTTTACTGTACAGAGTGATCCATGCCTTTAGGTTTCTGTGCTTATTGAAATTCATCAACTCCATGATCTAAATTAAGATCTACAAGACAGTTACTTCCTACAAACTATTGAAATAAACATAAGCGAAGGCCCAATTAAAGAACTTTGTACATCAGAGACACAATATCTATTCATAACCTAATTTATTATCTTTAATACTTACTGTCTTTTTTAATGGAGGATCTGCCAGCTAAACATCATATTTAAAAGATGACATTACCTTATTTTATGATCCTAATGTATTTTATGGCAGGCTTAAGCAACTGGATAAAGCAAACAAAATCAATCAGCAGAATGTTCTATCTATTTAGAAGACATCTGGTAAAGTAGAGTCTAGCTAGGAATCTTATTACTTAAGTTCCCAATGATATCATAAACCATACAGTGAGCCAACCTCATAGCCACGCCATAGCCATGATAGAGAAAATGAGGAAGAAGCCAAGTGGGACTGTGTGAAAAGTGTTAACTAGTTTTGAACTCATGGTAATCTTGGTTTTTCTTTGAGATGCTGAGGAAACTCAAGAAAAAGTAAAAGAAGCTTCAGTTTGGAGGTTAAATGTCCCCCCTAAAGCCCCCATACTAAAGTCTTGGTTGTCTCCTGTGGGGATTGGTAGGGCGTTTGGAATTAGAGCCTAGTGGAATGAAGCCATGTCTTAGAGCACATGCTCCTGAAGTGGATATTAGGACCCCAGTCTTCTCTTCTGTTTCCAGGCTACCATAAGCTGAACAGCGTGAGCAGTTTTCTTCCACCAGGCACTTACAACAGGACATGCCGCCTTATATATTATACGACTAAAAGAAGTGGGGCTAAGCAGCCATGTGGAAATAAATGCAAAACAAAACCCACCACCACCACTTAAAGTCTGTTCCTCCTTTTAATTTCATTTACTCAGCAATGTCATAGTGACAGAAAGCTGACTAACATGACAGACTTCATACTTTCTCAACTCTCTGTCCATGGACTCAGAGACCAAGGCTGTTGTCAATTACAAAAGAAGACAAACATCTTGCTTCTGTTGAGCCACAGAATGAGGCAAGGCGGTTTTTCCTCTTCCTGTTCCTCTAGTTTACTGGACATACTGACATAAAAATATGTCTTGTTACCATAAAGTGCTTCAGTATTTGAGTGGAAACACATGATCTGCTTCATTATACGTATGACCAAATTATCTAATAAAAGTGGATGCATGCACATGCATTTAAAAAGATTAAAGCTCATTCCTAGGAATTTTAATATAATAATGCTTGTTCATGAAGCAACAAATTTACTTATCTATGAATTTGCATCCTCAACTTGTTTAGAAAAACATCCTTCCCCATAAAACAAAATGGAACAAAAAATCAGAAAACCATTGGAATTTATTCCTGAGCAAATGCTTGATTGATATCAGTATTCTGAGTAACAGAACCAGCAGAGTAAGAACAGAGGTTCTGATTCTAATTTTCAAATATAAGAGCAAGAACCTGGTCTACCATTACTGTTCACTCTTAAAAAATAAAGATATATTGCCAGGTGTGGTGGTATGTGCCTTTAATCGCAGCACTTGGGAGGCAGAGGCAGGTGCATCTCTGTGAGTTCAAGGCCAGCCTGGTCTACAGAGCGAGCTCCAGGCCAGCTGGGACTAAAGGGAGGCCCCGTCTCAAAAATACCAAAAAAATTAATAAAATAAAATAAAGATATCAGTTAGCTGCATAAAATGAGCAGCTCTGAAGTGTTTAGCTCTGTGAGTTTCGATGATTGTTTTCACTCATGCAATCATACCCACAGCAAGATAAGACACATTACCACTATCCTGACAGTCCACTCTCCTTTGGCAACATGTTTAAAGACTTAACTGGAGCACAACATTTATATATTAACTTCCCAATATATTCAGTAGAATATAAGTATTTTATTGCTGTTTGTGCATGTGTGTGAGGAAGTGGGAAGTCAATGTCAACCACCTTATTTAAAATAAATATTTAACTGGAGCTGGAGAGATGGCCCAGTGATTAAAAGTACTGGCTGCTCTTGTAGAGGCCTGGGTTCATGAAGTTCACCCCAATCAGTGACAGCTAACAACCGTCCATAACTTCAGTTCCAATGAATCTGATGCCCTCTTCTGGGCTCCACAAGCATTGCATACATAATGTCACACAAGCAAGCATAAAATTTTAAAAAAAGTTTATTTATTATTATATATGTATGATGTAGGTGTGAATGTGGGTGTGTATATACCATAGCATGTGAGGGGAGGCCAGCGGACAACTTCCGGGAGTCAGTTTCTTCTTTTTCCCATGGGTTCTGTAGCTCGAACTCAGTTTCTCAGGCTTGCACAGAAAGCACTTTTACCCACTGAACCATCATTCCAGCTAATTTTTTGAGCCAAGGTCTCTCACTGACTGGCTGCCACCAAGCTCCTAGGATCCACTATCTCCACACTCCCTACCACCCGTGCTGGGGTTATAGACCCACACTACCACATCCTGGTTTTGTTTGGATGCTGGGTTCCAAACTCAAGTCCTCCTGCTTGTACATTAAACATTTTACTCAGTTGTCCTCAGCCTTGAATATGTTATTAAAGCTTGATATATGTACAGGTTTTCCAGATAGCAGTAGAAGACAGCCTTTTGTAGGTAACCCAGTGAAAGTACATGTCATAATGGTTTGTGTATCATTCTCAAGTTTTATTGATGGAATCCATTCTCTACAATAGAATATTAACATTTCTGCAACAGAAACTCTTCTGTAAAACAGTAAGTCACAGGCTAAGTATGTTGGATGCATATGGTTAGGACAGCAGCTATTTGGATGAAAGCAGAGTTGGATCAGGAAAAATGCTGCTAGAAAAGCCGGCATATAAACACAATGTTTAAGATGGTAGTAATTAACATATTACTTTTTCCTTGAGAGCAGGTCTTGCTATGTAGGCCAGGCTGGTGATCTTTCTGCCATAGCCCCCTGAGAGAGGGGACTATGGGGCTGTACCATTATGTCAAGCTTAAATGAGTTTTTGAATAATGCTTTTATCTACTAGATTGTTAAAAAGCTATGAGAAATGAAAATTATAAACTCACAACAGCTTAGACTGTGCTAATGATACAAATATCAAAAGAGATGTTTCCTTTCTCTGCTTTTCCCCACTGTGAAATCTCTTCTAAAAGAGCATCCTGATCAGCTTCTATTTCACAATTTCCAGAAATAGAAGGGAAGAAAGGGCTAGAACTCATATCATTAGCACTAATAAAGAATGGCTATTCTCCAGGCCTGGTGGCGCACGCCTTTAATCCTAGCACTTGGGAGGCAGAGGCAGGTGGATCTTTGTGAGTTCAAGGCCAGCCTGGTCTACAGAGTGAGTTCCAGGACAGCTGGGGCTACAGGGAGACCCTGTCTAAAAAAAAAAAAAAAAAAAAAAAAAAAAAAAAAAGAATGGCTATTCAATTTAACATCTGTTGAATGCTGTGTGACTGGCTGAGAACACAATGATAATCAAGGCTAACATGGAATTTGACCTCTCAATAGAGTAGATAGGTAAACAAACCAATACCTGAGATTATTCTGTGACATGAATACTCTGGACAAAACAAAGGAAGGACATGTGTTAGTGAGCAGTGGTTCTGTGGGAGAGGAGTGGGTGTGGCTATCCAGGAACTTGAATAGCATGGCAAGGTGAGGCTTCTCAAAGGTCACTTTTTAGGTTGTGAGAGCTATGAAAATATACCAGTCGAGCAGAGACCTAGAGGGAAGTATCCAGGCAGAGCACAGGAACTGCTTTGGTGAACGTGCATGCTGGTTGTGGCCTGGGACCTGAGAAGAAGCCATAAGGGCTGGCGGGTGGTAAGGAGTTGTGAACTCACTGCAGAGGAGGAAAACCCAGGATGGGTGGCAGAGGCCAGTATGGCGGAGCTTTCAGAAAGCATTCCTTCGTTGCAAGGACATAATGAGCACTCAGTAGCACTCATCACTTCGGTTGACAAGTAAGCATTCTTGATACAGGGCAACAGTAGCTCAAATCCCACTGCGGAGAGGGATCTCCTGTTTCAAAGCCAGCCTCTCATAACAAAAAGCCTCTGCAGAAAAATAATCTTTGGAAAGACTGAGATAAAGATGCAAGACATGTATGGCAGAATGCATAAACTGGGGTGCGGGGAAATGTATCCAAACTGGACTGAAAAATAATGTATGCAATATACAAAATGTCAATTAAAAAGAACATAAAAAGTAAAAAAAAAAAAAAATAAGAAAGTTCTGCCTGGGGCTGGCTCTACCATCAGATGAACAGAACCGGTCTTACCCTCTTCTACAAAACAGACCTTCCTGAGTCCTTAACAGCTATCACACCCACTAGCAGTTTCCTACATTTCAACTCTGCTAGAAAACGTTTTGAAATCCTGAGTTATTTTGGTCTCATTAATAATCAGATCATTAATAAACTAAGAGATCCCATTGAATCCTTTAGACCATGGAATATATTAATCTTCTCAATGCCCTGTCACCGACAGAACTGATGTTAACTATGGATGTAAATATCCAGCAAGAAAATGAGTTAGGCCTTCCATTCATTATACTAATACTGTAGATCAACTGGATAAGAATTCGAGTTGCTGTATAGTTCATTTAACTAAATATCTGCTTAGTTAATTCATTCTGGAATTTTCCAAGGTTTAATACCAGCCTTACTAAATTCTATTATACAGTCATTTTGTTTGTTTTTAACCTTAAACATTTGCTTGGTTCTACCGTCCAATTCTGATTTCTCAGATATCACTAGAAGCAAGTCATTGTGTGGAACATTTTTAACAAAAATTTACTGGAAATTTACTACCCAGCATGCATTACAACATAGTGCTTGAAAAACGATAGAACAGAGGCATATCGGTGATTACATGAGAATGTATAGATTTTCCTTTGTTTTTATGGTTCTGTTTTGGTTGTTTGATATTTTTGAGACAGGGTCTCCCTGTAGCCCAAGCTAGCCTGGAACTTACTATGTAGACCAGGTTGGACTTGAACTCACAGAGATCCACTTGTCTCTGCCTTCTGAGTGCTGAGATTAAATTTATGTATCACCACACCAGGGGTTGAGAAGTTTTAGATTTAAGAAAACATGCTAGCATTGAATTTTTCTAATCCCAGGCATTCCTCACTGTCGAATATGTGCAAACCCAGACTGGCCCAGTGAATTTGCTCTCGGGCCTGTGACCTGAGGTCTGTGAAGACGAGCTTACCTCCAGCTTGGCGTCCAGGTCTGCATCAGAGGCAACAACGTGCTCATCTTCCTTCTTCCCCGTGGCTTTAATAAAGGCCTGCTTTGTTTCCCAATACTTCTGTTGCATCTTATTGACAACTGACTTATCTTGAGTATACCGATCCTCTAAGTCCCAGGAATAACTGCAAAAAAAATTTGAAGAGCTATTTTATTCATGGAATTCAAAAGAACCAAATACCCTACTATGAAGTGATTTATTTTAACATGACTTTATAATACGCATCAACACTATTAATAAACATGTAAATGCTTTCTTATGCTATTATTATACCATGAAAACGAATGAACTCTTTCTAATTTACTTCATAATTTAAAAAGAGTGAGGAAATTCTGCATCATTTTTAGAAATCAAGAGACTATGCATATATATGCATATAAACATCTTGGACACATTCCTTTTGGAAGTAGAGAGTGGAAAGAGTGAGGCCAAGAAGGCCAGGTGACGGGTTCAGGGCAGCCCGGAGAGTCAGAGATAAAGACAGACACCAGCTCATCTCTCTACACTTCCGATTATACCAACAGTGAGGTGACAGCAGGAAAGCAGATAAGGGGCTAAAAAATAGCATGCTTAAAAATCTGCCACAGAGGCATCTAAAACAGTCAGACTCACAGAGTCAGGGAGAAGAATGATAATTGGATCTGGGGGAAGGGGAACACGCAGAATGCTAAGCAAGACAAAGTTTTAGTTATGTAGGATGTGTAAGTTCTAGAGACACACACAATTGTGCACTTTAAATTTTAAGAGCTTAGAGTTTCTATTACTAGTTCTTACCACACAATTAAATAAATTTCTAAAATTTGTTACAGATTGCAGGTTGTTAAAAACTCAGTTCTTCAACATAAGTACTTAAAGTATAGATAGGAAGCTGCTCTAGAAAGACGGGGATGAGAAGCAAATCAAAAAGTATGGAAAGAGGAATCAGAAATGAAGTGGAGAATGAAACAGCATTCCACACTGGTGGTCAGAGCGCTCTAAATACTGATGGAGAGTTTACTGCTGGAGCTCTGTCCCTCCCCCTCCTGCTCGGTCTGTAGGTCTGTATCCAGATGTGCTAGGCTTGTGCCCCAAAGACAAGCTGCTTTATACTATTGTTGCAAAATGCACATAATCTCAAATGTGATGATTTCTACTCTTCATTTGCAAGTTCATTATACCTAGAATTTCAATTCACGGATTAATTCTTTAAAAGTCAGAAAGCTTTCAGATTACATTCTTAGTGACAGATTTCTTGGGTGGAAGACTTAAGATTATGGGAGACTGCTAACATTTACTTTATATCTCTTTTCATTACATAAGTAAGGTTTTTATTCTGGTCTCATATCAGAGAAAATAAGACAAAATGTACATATATCATTTATGAAAAAGATAATATTCCTGTATAATGAACACATTAAAAATTTTAAGGATCTATACCAAAGATGTGGTTATTTCAGGAGAATGGGATTCTAAAGAATGAGGTGGATAATAGGGTGGACTTCCTGTGGATCTTTTTTATTTATTATTTTCTTCAGTGCATATTATTATTGAATTTTTGTGTATTCCACACAAAACATCTTAATATTTATACTCTCTCCTCTATCTGCTGCATCCCTAAAGCTCACTCACAGGATTTCATGCACTTGGACATATATTAGAATGATAAGGCCTATCAAGTCAAGTTTGTGTACCTAGACGTCTCTCCACGTGAGTTTATCCGCTGGGCTGGAGCTGGTTCAGCTTACCTAGTGTCGCTCCCTTCAAGATCAACTCTCCCTAGGCCAGAAGTGATCAGCTGCTAACAGTTCTTCAGCTAAGGTTGGGGCCTCCTATCCGGTTCCCCAGTTCTATGCTGGGTTTTTGTCTGAGTGTGCTTGTGTCTGTGCGTGCTGACACCACTGCTGTAAGTTCACATGAGCAAGGTACCAGCTGCCTGGAAAACTGTTTCCTTGTCCTGTCCCAGGTCCGGCTCTTACAGACTTTCTAACCTCTCCCCTTGAGTCCTGAGTGGGTGATATTTAATATAGGAGTCCTATCCAGGGACATGCTCTCTGCAGTCGCTTATTCTCTATACTTTGGCTAGTTGTGGCTTTCTGTGTTCATTAGCCTCTGTTGTAGAAGGAAGCTTTGCTGGTGAGAATTGAGAGGTGTATTAGTATTCTCTCTACCCTGTTCCACTATGTTCCATGAGCCTTAGGTACAGAGGTTCCATTGTAGATGGAACTTAGGGCTGGGCATCTCAGAGACACTTTTTCTCCCCCAATGATCATAGATTAACAGAAAAAAAAACTTTTTTAAAAAAAGAGTCGGGGACTTTAGGAATCTAGTGACTACCTCATTCACCTATCACTTAACACTTGGGACATTTCGGTTTCAAAAAGTTAAGGATCTTGTTCAACATCACTCAGGATGAAAAACCAGACCTTTCAATGTATTTGAATCAAGCTACAAAGCAGAGTTTGGAAAAGGGTTCCATCCTGGGATTTTCTAGTCTTGGGGGAACCTCTAGAAGGGTGCTGAGACAGAGCCAGCCCATGGCCACAATGAGGCAAGATGAAACAACTGATGAAAAACATCTAACCACTGCTGGATAAGGCTGTTCAATGAACATGTTTAGGGAAACTAAATGCCTGTAGTCATTTATTAATTACTTAAAAAATCTCATTATATTTTAAGATATGCAAATTTTTTTGAAGTTTAAAGTTGGATATTACAGAGGACTTTAAGCTTGATAGTTTTCTCTTAGTAATATGGGAAGGATTAAAAGTATATTCCATATATAGGGCTGGAGAGATGGCCTAGCAGTTAAGAGCGCCGACTGCTCTTGCAGAGGACCTGGGTTCGATCCTCAGCACCCACATGGTGGCTGAGAACTGTCTTTAACTCCAATTCCAGGGGAATCCAACACCCTCTTCTGACCTCCGTGGCATTGCACGACATGGGTGCACAAACCTACATGCAGACAGTACATTCATACACATAAAAAATAAATAAAATTAAAAAAATGTTAAAAAAGTATATTCCATATAATAATTTTCTGTCTTTTTGAGATGTGGCTTCCCTGTAGCCCCAGATGGCCTGGAACTTACTATGTAAAGCAGGCTGACCTCTATTTCACAGAGATCTACCTGCCTCTGCCGCCTGAGTGCTGGGATGAAAGGTGTGCACCACCATGCCTGGCTCTCCATATAATAATTTTTAAATATTTTATTTATCTTTTTTATGTTTGTGAGTGTATTGTCTGCATATATGTAAGTGAGCCCATGTTGTGCAATGCCCATGAAGGTCAGAAAAGGACACCAGATCCCCTGGAACTGGAGATACAGATGGTGCCATGTGGGTGCTGGGAATCAAACCCAGGTCCTAGGTAAGAGCAGTCACTGCACATAAAATAATTTTTACATTAGGCCGGGCATGGTGGCGCATGCCTTTAATCCTAGCTCTCAGGAGGCAGAGGCAGGAGGATCTTTGTGAATTCAAGGCCAGCCTGGTCTACAGAGCGAGTTCCAGGACAGCTGGGGCTGCAGGGAGACCCTGTCTCAAAAAGACCAAAAAAAAATATATATATAATTTTTACATTTAAAAAATGAAACCATGTTTTGTTTTTTATGACTCAAATTAATGAAGGTGAAACTTTACAAAGATCCGTTATTTAATGGGTCATGGGTTCAACATGTTCAGAACCATGTTTAAACCACAGTTTAAAGAGCTCTCTCCGGAGCAGAGGTCTATAGGCTGCCTAGATATGTTACTGGAACACAAATGACAGAAGTAACATATATGATTACCATGTCTGACCATGACTGGCTTCTGAGCATTCATGAGGTTTATGTCTATAAATTAATGAGACTGAGACATGTGAGATTATATAATCATTTCAGCTACCCTGCAAAAAATTATGCCGCTGACAGTGTAAGTTATAAATAAGAGTAGTAAAAAATGCATTAAGTTATTAAGTTCTATAAAATGGTGATATTATTATAGTTCTAAGAGAAAATTTATATCTAAGCACATTTCTTACAGAATACAAACAACAGGAGAATTTATAGCACTTTTTGTTACTTAGTTTTTATTTCACATTTTGCAAAGACAATAAATTAGGCTATACTAACATTGGAAAGGGGGTGACAGGTTATTCAGTATGAAGGAATTTCTTGATTGTTCCATTTCTTTTTTTTTAATTTTATTTATTTTTGTATGCGTATGAATGTACTGTCTGCATGTAGGTTTGTGCACCTGTGTCGTGCAATGCCTTGGAGGTCAGAAGAGGGTCTCGGATTCCCCTGGAACTGGAGTTCTCCTGGAATTGGAGTTACAGACGGTTCTTAGCCACCATGTGGGTGCTGGGGATCAAACCTGGGTCCTCTGCAAGAGCAGTCAGTGCTCTTCACCGCTAGGCTATCTCTCTAGCCCTGATTGTTCCATTTCACCCACATTTATTGAGCAGAAACTACAGAACTTCTATTTAGGATAACCCAATGTAGAAAAAAAAAACCAGCAAATTACTTACCATTTGTGTCCAGACATGTTTTCTTCTTTTTCTATTGTTGATGATTTGGGGGAAAAGGGCAGAGAAAAAAAGCATGATAGGATATGTTATATTAAGCCTGAAATAAAGCATGTGTTATACTTACACATCATACTACAATTGTACATTGATTTGAAAAATAACATTTTCAGCCTAAACCATTTCTAGTTGTGTGACAGGGGGCAAATGCTGTTCTACAGTAATGCTAGCTTTTAACATGGTGTCAAGTTTGGATTAGATAAGTGACATTGGGAGAAATGACTTAGAAGAAGCTTGAGAAATGAACAGGTGGGACAACAGTTAACAATTAAATAATTAATTGAAATAGTTGGATAACAATTATAAAGCAGGTTTCAGACTATAACAAATATATATTTACATAAAACTTAAAATACATGAAATTAGCCAGGTGTGGTGGCACACTCCTTTAATCCCCGGGAGGCAGAGGCAGGTGAATCTTTGTGAGTTCAAGGCCAGTCTGTTCTTCATGGCAAGTTCCAGGACAGCTGGGGCTACAGGGAGACTTTGTCTCAAAAAGGCAAAAAAAAAAAAAAATACATGAAATTATATTACATATCATTGATGTATACTAATACTATATAATTTATTTTTAAAAACATGCTTCCAAGTCTTTAGTGCTCATCTTTTATGAGCCATGGAATTGTCTGAAAAGGAACAAAGAGCAAATCATAAATTTTTTAATTGTGATGAGTCCAGAGTGAAGAATATGGATCTTTGCTAACTGTACAGCTTAAAATATTAGTTTTATTTAATTTTTTATATTGTGTGTGTGTGTGTGTGTCTACGCGTGTGGAATTCCAAGCCAGCTGGAACTACAAGGAGACCCTGTCTCAACCCTATATTTATGATATAAAAAATCTGTTAGGAATGATGGACTCCATGTTCTAGGAAGCAGAGAGTGCTGGGATGTGGTTTCAGAGGTGTACAGCACTCTCAATTGTACATGTAACATCCTCATTGTTAAGATACATGTTAGTATCTTTTGGGCCTCTTTAGTACATTTGAAATATTTCATTCGCAATACTTTAAAGAAATTAATAAGCATGTTGCAAACCAAAAACAAACCAAAAATTAAAAACCAAAGAAAAAGGACCTGACAAGGTAGAACTGGACGAGGAAAGACAGCAGCGAGGAAAATATGGTATGGATTGGGCAACTGTTTCATTTTCACTTCATTACTAAATACAAGAGTTGCCCATGTCTTTGTTCTCACTAATCCCAGATGCTCAGGCAGGCCTAGTAGTCAGGCCGTTTTTTTTTTTTTTTTATAAGGCAGGCTCATCAGTTTGCTATATAGACCAGGCTGGCCTTGAACTCACAGCCTCCAGCCTCCAGAGAGCTGCATTAAAGGCTCATACCACCATGCTCAGCTCCACCTTGGTTTTGAGACAGGGTCTCTCATTGAGTCCTAAGGGTCACAAGGATTCCTTTTTCTTCTCTACTCCTCCCCCCCAGAACTGGGATTACAAACAAGTGCCACCATGTTTTTTTCTTTTTTCTTTTTCTTTTTTTTTTTTTTTTTTGTGTTTTTGAGACAGGGTCTCCCCATAGCCCCAGCTGTCCTGGAACTCACCCTGTAGACCAGGCTGGCCTTGAACTCACAAAGATCTGCCTGCCTC
>VZQC01011522.1:387845-430969 GCA_009823505.1 Rhizomys pruinosus
AAGAAGTGTTCAACATCACTAATCATTAAGGAAATGCAAATCAAAACCACTTTAAGATATCATCTTACTCCAATAAGACTGGCTAGGATCAAGAAAACAAATGATACCAAGTGCTGGAGAAGCTGTGGGGAAAGGGGAACACTCATCCACTGCTGGTGAGAATGTAAACTCATACAGCCACTATGGAAAGCGGTGTGGAGAACACTTGGAAGACTTGGAATGAACTTACCACCGGACCCAGCCATACCACTCTTGGGCATGTACCCTCAAGACTCACCCCACTGTAGAGAAACATTCGTGGCCATGTTTATTTCAGCTCTCTTCACAATAGCAAGGAGGTGGAACCAACCCAAATGCCCCTCAACTGCTGAGTGGATAGAGAAAATGTGGTACATCTACACAATGGAGTTCTATGCAGTGGTAAAGAAAGACAAGATCATGAGCTTCGCAGGAAAATGGCTGCAGCTAGAGGACATCATGCTGAGTGAAGTAACACAGTCCCAGAAAAACAAACGACGAATGGTATCCCTCATCTGTGGATGCTAGTGCCAATTACCTAGTTGTAAGTATTTCTTGTGTAGGGTCCCCTGAGCTTTTGTCCAAAGCAGTTGGGCATAATGAATATTGGAAACAACAACAACAACAACAATAGAAAGGACTTCATCAAAGAACTGACTGAAACAGTGAACTTCTGCTCAAAATAGTCAACTTCTTTATGGAGAATATTTAGAAAGACTGAGAAAGAGATGAAAAGCACGTTTGGCAGAATGCATGAGCTCTGGTGGGGTGGAGGAATGGGCAAGAACACGGGTCTAGATTTGTTAAAAAAATAAAAATAAATTTATGTGAATAAAAAAGAAACAGAACCAACAGGACGAATATATTGCTATATACAATTTATTGATTTGCTCACGTGACAGAGTTCAAGGAGTCCAACGGTAGCTGTGCCACACTGGAGAGGCTGAGAATCCAGGGAACTGCTCAGTCTGCAAGGCTGGATGTCTCAGTAGTTCCAGTCTGGTGCTGAAGTCCTGATGGATTCCAGGAGATCTGCCGGTCTCAGTACACACTGGGATCCAAAGGGTTGATCACAGCAGAAGACAAACTCACCAGTGAGAGAGAGGCAAGCCGCAGGAAAAAAGGGACCAGCTTCCTCTGCCATGGTCTTTAATACTGCTTGCCAGCAGAAGGTAACGTCCACATTTGGGGTGGGCAATCCAGGTTGAGGTAGTCCAATCCAAAGATCCTTTTTCTCTTATTTGTTCCTTAGTCCACTCAAGTCCACACCCAGGATTAACCATCACAATTTCTTTCCCTTTGCACAATGTCATTGTAGAATAATAGGATTTTACCTTTTCAAAAACTAATAGTGCATTGCATTTGATATTTGACTCATTCATCACTGACATTTAGGTTACTCCACACTTAGCTATTATGAATAATGATACAAGGAACATATGTATCATATGCCCCTCTGAGATTGCTACATAATATGGCACTTCCATAATGTTTTCTATAGTGGCTACATCACTTAACATTTTGGCCAATAGTATACATGGGATCCAACTTTTCTACACCCTTGCCAATGCTTTTGTCATTTTAAAATGTTTGATTATTTTTCTTTTTTAGTGTATAGTATTGCCTGCATGTATGCAAGTGCACCTACATCATGCAATGCCCAGGGAGAAGGTGTTGGATCTCCTGGAACTGGAGTCACTGCCTGTAGGTGCCGGGAATCAAACCTGGTCCTCTGCAAAAGCAGCCAGTGCTGTTAACTGCTGAGCTATCTCTCCAGCCCCCTTTTTTCACTTTTATACAGTAACCAAATGTTAGGCACATTTTGGTTTTAGTTTACATTGCCCTGATAATTAGTGAGGCTGAGCATCTTTTTATGGTCTTGTTGGCAATTTTGTTTATTTAAAGAAAATATATTCAGGGGCTGGAGAGATGGCCTAGCGGTTAAGAGCGCCGACTGCTCTTACAGAGGACCCGGGTTCGATCCCCAGCACCCACATGGCGGCCGAGAGCCGTCTGAAACTCCAATTCCAGGAGAACTCCAGCGCCAGGGGAATCCGAGACCCTCTTCTGACCTCCGCGGCATTGCACGACACGGATGCACAGACCTGCATGCAGACAGTACATTCATACACATACAGAAATAAATAAAAAAAAAAATAAAAAAAAAAAGAAAATATATTCAATCATTTCTAAGTTTAAAATGGGAATATTTTTCTGTTATTGAGTGCTATAAACATTCCAGATATATGGCTTGCAAATGTTTTCTCCCATTCCATAGATTGTTTTTGATTTTGCTTCTGCTTTTTGATATAATATTTTTGATTATTAAAATAGCTATCCAATTTAGTTCTTTATATCAATAACAAATGTCACTGAACAAGCTGCCTCTTCTACCCAAACTTCCAGGCTGTTTCTAGATTGCAGTGCCACATTGTAGTGTTTCCCATGGTGTGGTTGCCAAGCCACTACATTCAACTTTTCTGGGATGTTAACACATAGATGCCTGAGCTCCTTCCCTACCGAACTAGAATTTCTGGGAATGGGTCTAGAAACTCATAATTGCTACACAATTCACATATTAAAATGATTTTTAATAAGTCTAAGATAGTTAAATGTAGGCAATGAAACTCCTTCCTGGAAGTGGATCCTTCTTGAATAAACTGGATTACATGTTGTGGAGCAATGGAATTATAGGTAATCTAAATACATAAACTTTGCAGACAGATCTGAATGTTTTATGAGTGTTCTATCCCTTCCCAAATCTACAGTGCCACAATCACTACTTTAAAAGTCATTATAGCCAGAGGGCTCTGGGAGCTAGGAGCTGAGGTTCGAACACAGACTCTTGCCCAATCAGCTGGGGGTGGAGGGTACCGGCGGCCTGTGAAGCAACCCAACATCCCCCCCAGGCCTACTGGAACCCCCCAACTGGAATTCAGGAGACAGTGGCTGGCAGCAGAGGGAATAGTGTTCAGAAGGTGTCATCCAGGTTGCTACCCACCCAGCTCTTGCAGAACAAAAAGGGAAAAGTGAACTATACCTTCCACTATATAACCAAAATTGAAAGCTTAAAACCTAGACAAATCAACACTCCATTCATAAGGAGAATACAACAAAGACACCCCAAGGAATCAAGGAAAGCAATCCTTCAACAAGGTCAAGAGGTATTCAAGATCCACATCAGAATATAGGCAAAAGGCTAACCACATGCTGAGAGCACAATGAAGGAACAATATGGGAAAAGCACAGAATAAATCCACACCAAACAGCATGGAGCCATTGGAGGACTCCTACAATGGGATCTTCCTGGAGGTAACCCAGGACACAGATCCCAAAATAACAATCACAAATATATTCAAAGAAATCATAAAACTAAGGGGAGAGAATGAAAAACTCAGTAAGGACCTAGAGGACAAACTTTGGAAAGAACTAAAAGGAGAAAATGACAGATTCCTGAAAGAACTAGAGGGACAAAATGACAAACTCCGGAAGGAAGTGGAAACACTGAAAAGATCCCAGGCTGAAATGAAAAAGGAAACCAATGAGCTACAAGAAAAGTTTGAGAAGCTCCAAAAGGAAATGGAAGTAGTAAAGAAAACACAGGAAGAAATGAAAAAGGAAATCAAACAGTCATCCAATCAAGAGGAAAGAATGGGAAAAAGCCTCAGAAGCAGAATGGAGGAAGCAGAAAAAATAATATCAGACCTAGAAGACAACACAGAACAACTAAAAAGCTCAAGTAAAGACTATGAAAAATTTAAAAATATACAAGAGTAGAATAACCAGGAAATGTGGGACACGATGAAAAGATCAAACATCTGCATCATAGGGCTAGAAGAAGAAGAATCCCAAGAGAATGGGATCAGATTGTTAATAAAATAACAGAGGAAAATTTCCCCAAATTAAAAAAAGACAAACCCATACAAATACAAGAAGCAAGTAGAACACCAAATAGACTAGATCAGAAAAGAAACTCCCCCTGCCATATCATAGTTAAAATGTTAGACACCCAAAACAAAGACAAAATTCTGAAATCCACAAGAGAAAAACAAGTCACATATAAGGGAAAGCCTATCAGAATTACAACTGACTTTTCAGCACAAACTATGAAAGCAAGAATAACGTGGACCAAAGCATCCACAGTGCTAAATGACTATAAATGCCAACCCAGGTTAATATACCCAGCAAAAATGTCGATTCTAGTTGAAGGAAAGAGAAAAATCTTCCATGACATAAACAAGATGAAAGAATACATGTTTAGAAAACCAACCCTTCAAAGAATACTTGAAGCAATTCAAAGGACAGAGGAGAGGAGCAACTACCCCCAGGCACCTTGAAAGAAAAATTTAATGAAAACAGAAATGCAGAAGTAGAAACCTACACAAAAAATGCAAACGTATAATAAGGTGAAAGGAAGCAACACATACCCCTCAATTATAACCTTAAATATTAATGGGCTAAACTCCCCAATCAAAAGGCATAGACTGGGAGAATGGATTAGGAAACAGAACCCATAGATATGTTGTCTACAAGAAACCCATCTCACCCTTAAGGATAGGCATCAACTTAAAGGGAAAGGGTGGAAAAAATATTCCAAGCAAATGGTACTAAAAAGAAAGCAGAGTTGCTATCTTAATATCAGACAAAATAGACTTCAAAGTAGAAGCAATTAGAAGAGACGAAGGGGGGCATTATATCCTTATCAAAGGGAAAATTAACCTTGAAGACCTCACAATCATTAATATATATGCACCAAACTCTGGTGCACCAACCTTTGCAAATACAACTCTACAGGACCTCAAAACACAGATTAACCCCAGCACATTCATAGTAGGGGACTTCAATACCCCACTGAGCCCTTTGGACAGATCAACCAGACAAAGAATAAACAGAGAGACATCTGAACTGAACAATACAATAAAGGAAATGGACCTCACAGACATCTTCCAAATATTCCACCCAAGCACCAAGAGAATATACTTTCTACTCAGCACCCCACGGAACATTCTCCAAAATTGACCACATACTTGGACACAGAAAACCCTCAACAAATATAAAAAAATTGAAATAATTTCATGCATTCTATCAGATCATAGCGCAATAAAGCTCAATATCAACACCAAGATAAGCCCTGCTACCTACATGAACACAGGGAGACTAAACAACACACTCCAGAATAATGAATGGGTCAAGGAGGAAATAAAGAAAGAAATAAAAGCATTCCTGGAACTAAACAACAATGACAGTACAACACAACAAAACCTATGGGACACTTTAAAAGCAGTCCTAAGAGGGAAGTTTATAAGCCTGGGTGCCTTTATTAAAAAACAAAAACAAAAACAAAAACAGAAAGAGCACAGATAAATGAGGTAACACTGCAGCTAAAAACACTGGAAAGACAACAACAAATAAACCCTAAATGCAACAGACAGGAAGAAATAACAAAAATCAGAGCAGAAAGTAATGAAATAGAAACAAAGAAAACAATACAAAAAATCAACGAATCCAAAAGTTGGTTCTTTGAGAGAATAAACAAGATAGACAGACCCGTAGCCCAGTTAACCAAAAGAAAAAAAGAGCAACTCCAAATTAATAGAATTCATGATGAAAGGGGAAATATCACAACAGACAGTGAAAAGATCCAGACAATCATACAGGAATACTTCAAAAACCTATACTCTACTAAATTTGAAAACCTAAGAGAAATGGATGAATATCTGCAATCCAAGGAATCACCAAAGCTAAACCAAGAGGAGATTGACAGCTTAAATAGACCCATAATATATGAAGAAACTGAAAATGTCGAGCTGGGTGTGGTGCTGCACGCCTTTAATCCTTGCACTTGGGGAGGCAGAGGCAGGCAGATCTTTGTGAGTTCAAGGCCAGCCTGGTCTACAGAGTGAGTGGGACTATGGGGAGACCCTGTCTTGAAAAGACGAAAAAAAAAAAAAAAAAGAAAGAAAGAAAATGTAATAAGAGACTTTCCAACTAAAAAAAGCCCAGGTCCAGATGGTTTCACAGCAGAATTCTATAAAACATTTAAAGAGGAATTACAACCATTATTACTAGAACTGTTCAGAAGGATATAAGCAGAGGGAAATCTCCCAAACTCCTTCTATGAAGCCAGCATCACTCTAATACTAAAACCAGGCAAGGATGCAACCAAAAAAGAGAACTTCAGACCCATCTCATTAATGAACTCAGATGCAAAAGTTCTCAACAAAATACTTGCAAACTGTATACAGACCCACATCAAAAAGTTCATTCACCATGATCAAGTTGGATTGATACCAGAGATGCAAGGATGGTTCAACAAAGGAAAATCAGTAAATATCATAAAACACATAAATGGACTGAAGGACAAAAACCACATGATCATTTCAATTGATGCAGAAAAGGCCTTTGACAAAATCCAGGATCCCTTCATGATTAAAGTATTAGAGGAAATTGGACTGGAAGGATCATTCTTCAACATAATCAAAGCCATATATAAGAGACCCACTGCCAGCATCATCCTAAATGGAGAAAAGTTAGAAAGATTCCCCATAAAGGTAGGAACCCGACAAGGCTGCCCCTTGTCACCACTCCTCTTCAATATAGTGCTTGAAACACTGGCTAGGGCAATAAGGCAAGAAAAGGCAATTAAAGGAATACTAATTGGAAAAGAGGAAGTAAAACTATTCCTTTTTGCAGATGATATGATAGCTTACCCAAGGGACACCAAAAACTTCATCACAAAACTCCTAGAAATTATTAAAAGTTTCAGTAAAGTGGTGGGATACAAAACTAACCTAGAAAAATCTTTCTCGACACTAACAACAAGCAACTGAAGAAGGAATACAAGGAGACCTTCCCATTCACAGCCTTAAAAACAATAAAATACCTAGGAATAAACCTAACCAAAACCACCAAAGATCTCTACAACAAAAATTATAAGCTTCTGAAGAAGGAGATTGAAGAAGACATCAGAAGATGGAAAGACCTCCCATGCTCATGGACTGGAAAAATTAATATAGTAAAAATGTCGGGGCTGGAGAGATGGCCTAGCGGTTAAGAGCGCTGACTGCTCTTACAGAGGACCCGGGTTTGATCCCCAGCACCCACATGGTGGCCGAGAGCCATCTGAAACTCCAATTCCAGGAGAACTCCAGTTCCAGGGGAATCCGAGACCCTCTTCTGACCTCCGCGGCATTGCACGACACGGGTGCACAGACTTGCATGCAGACAGTACATTCATACACATACAGAAATAAATAAAAATTAATAAAAAAATTTAAAAAATGTCCATTCTACCCAAATTAATATATAGATTCAATGCAATCCCAATTAAAATCCCAAGGTCATTCTTCACAGGCTTGGAAAAAACAATTCTTAAATTCATATGGAACAACAAAAGACCCCGAATAGCCAAAGCAACCCTGAGTGAAAAGAGCAATTCAGGGGGCCTCTCTATACCAGACTTCAAACTATACTACAGGGCTATAGTCATAAAAACAGCTTGGTACTGGCACAAAAACCGACCTGTTGACCATTGGAACAAAACTGAAGATCCAAACCTGAGCACATACAATTTCAGCCACCTCATATTTGACAAGGGGATCAAGAAGACACAATGGAGGAAAGACAGCATCTTCAGCATGTGGCGTTGGCAAAACTGGATCACCACTTGTAGAAGAATGAAATTAAACCCTTACCTCTCGCCCTGTACAAAAGTCAATTCCAGATGGATCAAAGACCTCAACATGAAACCTAAAACTCTGGAGGCGATAGAAGAAAAAGCTGGCAGCAACTTACAAGACATAGGTGTAGGAAAAGACTTTCTAAATCAGACAGCAGCTGCTCAGGAAATAGGTTGACAATTGACAAGTGGGACCTTATTAAAGTCAAAAGTTTCTGTACAGCAAAAGAAACAGGGAAGTGAAGAGAAAACCCACAGAGTGGGAGGAACCCTTCACTGCTGATACATCTGACAGAGCATTAACTTCCAGAATATATAAACTATTCAAAAAACAAAGAAGAAAACAAATGACTCATTCAAAAGTTGGGGTAAAGAGCTGAGCAGAAACTTCACAAGTGAGGAAATAGAGATGGCTGAGAAACATCTTAAAAAGCATTCAACATCACTAATAATTAAGGAAATCCAAATTAAACCACTTTAAGATACCATCCCACCCCATAAGGTTGGCTAGGATCAAGAAAACAAATGATACTAAATGGTGAAGAGGGTGTGGGGAAAGGGAAACACTCATCTACTGCTTGTGGGAATGCAAACTTGTACAACCACTATGGAAAGCAGTATGGAGAACCCTTAAAAGACTCAAAATGAGCCTACCACCTGACCCAGCCATACCACCTCTGGGAATATATCCATCAGACTCTTCCTACCACAGAGAGACATGTACAGCCATGTTTACTGCAGCTCTCTTCACAATAGCAAAGAGCTGGAACCAACCCAAATGCCCCTCAACCAACGGCTGGATAGAGAAAATGTGGTACATCTACACAATGGAGTTCTATGTAGCGGTAAAGAAAGATGACATCATGAAATTTGCAGGTAAATGGATGGAACCAGAAGACTTTACGCTAAGTGAAGTAACACAATCCAAGAAAAACAAAAGACAAATGGTATCCCTTATCTGTGGATGCTAGTACCAAGTACCTAGTTGTAAGACAAACTGAACAACGTTAATGTTATATTCCTCATGATCTAAAGACTATGCTCTTGCACTGTGGATCCCTAAACAGGTTCTAGAGCTGACCTAACATTTATTTTCAGACCTTGGGTTTTTGGTGCATGATGGAGGGTATGTGTGCATCTTTTAGAGAAATATGGGACTAAAATGGAAAGATGCAATTCAAAAAATATGCTATGGAAATAACATACAGTTTGTTTCCAAAGGATACAATCTTAATATAGGTGCAATGTAATAGGCTGGTACAACTTAACTTTTTTGGGTGCTTAACGACCATACTTAACACCCATACCAATTTGCCCGAGGGACCTAGGGGATAACTTTGTTCCTTGCCCTCAGAGGTCAACCAAGTCTTAGGGGATTATGCATGGGGCACCTCTTTAAATGTCCTGCAGACGTGGGTCACCAGTCTTCCTGTTCAGGGAGGTCTTGGAGAGCCACTGATGGGACCTCAGCCAGTGTCCCGTCTACGAGAGGAAAACCTGCTCATGCTTCAGAGAAGGAAGCCTGGTCTAGAAAGACCTGCTTTTGTCCTCAAGTGGATGGAATTGGTGAATGAAAAGCTGAAAGGAGCAAGGGGCTCCCATCCTTCTCCTCCCCCCTCCCAGAAAAACCTGAGAGACCTCTGAGGACCAGATCCTCAACTGACCTTGAGGAAACAAAAACCTTGGTTAATCTGGGCTGTGTGGCCTTAAGCATTCAGAAGGAAAGTACAACCAGATACAAATAATCAGTAAGACCAGGGAAACTGTACTTCAGACATAGAACTTGAGATCTTAGTAAAAAAGACAAAAAGAATAGAGAGAGAGAGTACTGTTGTTGGGCCTATCTCTAATTCTTACTGGCAAGTGCATCTACTCTGTGGCTGCCACTGCTTTAGGCACTCCTCAAAGACATGAGACACACTTTTTTAACTTCCTAAAATGGACTGAAGACACATGTCTCTCCAAGAATCCCCCAAATCTTCAATGCCAGATGGGGACTACTGAAATACCCAGGTCGTGGACTAAACACTTAAGGGGATGTCAGCCTCGTCAGAATGTAGACTGTCATTGTTGGACTACCTGGGCTGTATCATGGAGGCCAGTGCAGGGGGATCAAGACAGGATATGTGCCTATTGGACTTCATTTTGGGGAACCATGGGAGGGAAAGAACCCAATGTGGAGCAAAAGTGCAGGATTGATGGTTGTTTGGGGTTGCCAAGGAGGAACATTTGAGCACTTCCTTAAGGAAAACATGACATCATTTAAGGAAGAAAAAATATCCTCCAATTCAAGTGATGTATGTATGTATGTATGTATGTATGTATGTACGTATGAATGAATGTGTGAATTTATGTATAAAGAAAAAAATTTTTGTAAAATAAAAAAATAAAAGTCATTATAGGGTCAATGAGGTGTCTCAGTGGGTTAAAGTGCAAACCTGACAACCTGAGTTTAATCCCTGGAACCTACATAAAGGCATCCTCTGATCTCTAATACGTGCTGTGACATGGGCACCCTTACACATACATAATATACACAATAATAAATAAAATATAAAAGTGAATCATCATAATCTTTCATTTCAGTACAACAGTTTAGTTTATTAAACATGCATTAAGTATCTAATTAATATGTAAAAGGCATTGTCCCTGACCTGAAGAGACTTATAATCTAGATCAGCTACATCCAACAGAAAAACACTATGAACTACATATGCAGTTTATCATGATCTAAGAGCCATGAAAAGAAAGTCAAACATATAGTGAAATTAATTTGAATTTATTATTTAACCCAACATATCTAAAATATTATTTCAACAAGTAATCAATATAAAATTTCTAAGAATATATTTCATATTCATGTTTTTATACTAAGTCGGAAATGTGCTGTGTATTTTTATCCTCACATTAAATTTCAATTCAGACTGGGCACATTAAACTCCCAACAGTCTCCTGGGGTTAGTATTTCCAGTATGAGATAGTATGAGATTAACTAGTAGGTGGGGAGAGAGGAGCAGATCTAATGCCATCAAACTATATTGTATGAAATCCCTGCACCGGAGAGCTGGCTCAAGGGTAAGAACACTCCCTGACTGCTCTTGTAGAAGACCTGGATTCAATTCCCAGCTCCCACATGGAGGCTAACAACCCTCCATAAGTCCAGTTCCAGGGACTCCAATGCCTTCTCCTGACCTCCTCAGGCCCCACAGGCAAAACACTCCTACACATGAAATTTAAGAAGAAATTTGCAAAAATTCAATAAAAATGCAAAAAAAGGATTGGCAGTAAAGAAATGTATAAACATACTTTTGAGAATCAGAAGACCTTTAGCATTTGTATAATAAGACTAGGAATCTCCAAATTTGTCAGTTCCTGCAAAAATACTTCATTACAGAAGAAAATAAAGTCTACATTATCAAATTGCTTACGATATCAAGTGTCATGAAGACAAAGACAAGGGCATCAGTACTGTGCCAATCACCACACTTCCCGCATAGGAATGTTTAAGTGTTTCACACTTAAACTCAGTCTTCTCCAGGAAGGCAAACAGTTCATCGAAAGTAGGTAATGGAGAATAGTTCTTATTTTGATATAACAATCCTAGAAAGGTGGTAAGAATTTCCTGAGCAGCAGGTCCTTTGTCTAAGAAAGAACTGAAAGGGAGGAGTGCTCTTATGCTCAGTTTAGCACCTAACAATTAGGTGATATTAAGATGGCCAACCTAATCCCTTGGGATTTTCCAAGCTTTACCTTCATGATATTATAATATTTTTGACTCATAATCCAAGGTTAGATATTAAAACCCTAGCTTCTCCTAGCCACCCCCACCTTGCTAAACGATCATCTTGCCCCATAAGGAGAACCTGGGCAACAAGGATGAGGAATACTGTGTTTTAAACTGAGGTTCTGTGCAATCATTTTACCTAGTTTCCTTCTTTATAGATATTTTCTGTGTTGAGCTTTCAATCTGATTGCCCCACATGAAAAAGCAAAAGACAATCACTTCCCCACTTGTCTTTACTTCTTGGAGCCATTTAAAATATCAATTTGAACAACCTGACAACTTGGACAAAAGTTGTTGGTTCCTCCCCTCCCGAGTGCCTAAAGTTCATACAGTGCTGAAGCATCCTACACACAGAAGGAGTCAGGCCAACCTTGCTGCCTTGAACCTCGATATTGGATTCTTTGGTATGAGCAGGCATCTTTATTCCATACAGGCTGGCTTCAGCTGTAATCAACACTTCTCTTGGTCTAAAATCCTTTCCCATGAGCCTTCAAGGCAGTGGAGTTAGATGACTGCAACTTGATCTATGAAAAGAACCTAAAAATTCTTGAGCCAACACTCAAGACAAATGATAAGATCAGTCATCACTCTTCTATACTGGTGCTTTCCACCCACAGAAATATTTCAACAGGGAACTTGCTTCCTTGTGAATGATGTTTTCTAAACATGTCGTGTTTCCTATGTAAACCTCCATGTCTAAAATTAATTACCCTTCCAGTTTCAATGGTAGAATTTCCTCTTGCAGTCAATGGAAAGTTTTTCTGTTAACAAAGGGGCCTGGATATAGATCCTGTTTCCATGGGTGTACACTGAGATTACGGCACAGTGCTATGAACTGTAAATTGGAATTTGTAATTTTCCTCTCTAATTTATTCAAAATTTCTCTTTTCTAGATAAAAAGTCCACTACCTTGGAACTGTTCAATTCTTTCATGCAAATTAATTAGCACTTAGATCTTTTGGAGAAGCAGGCAGTCACTTCTTTTAGGAAAACAGAACTGTTTTGCAGCCATGTGTGTGCAAAGTGGAAGGTTAGAAGCACCTTACAGTAAGATGACTCATTCGCAAACACCAGCGTCATAGCACCACATGGCGTATCTACAGTTCAAATCTGTTCATATTTCAACATTCCAGAAACTGTGTGTGTGTGCTATAATCATCACTCCGTTGTCAATTATTTGGCACTTTTCTTTCTTCATGGAACATAAATGGTGACCCCCTCACAGCAATTATTTCTTACATCTGAAATGAAGAATCATCCTGTACAATTAAATCTTAGTAAAGCTGCACATAAGTATATATCGCAGACACGTGTGGCCATGTGCATATAATTGCAAAAGAGATCTGCAGTCAAGGAATGGACAGTGTTGCTTGTGATGGAGAATGAATGGCTCAGAAAGAACAATGATCTCCAGAGGCTAAAGGGACAGTCAAGAGATGGCATAGAGATCCAACGTGACTTCTGGGCTATTTAATAACTAGTGGCTACTGGCTGGGCAAAGGGTAGAAGTGTGTATGGAGGGAAAGAAAGGAACAAACTCTGCAATAGAACCACATAGTGGTACATACAGCCAGCCATAGCAACTGTGTTTTATTATAACATAATGACAAGCAATGTGCCAGGAGGGATCCAGGGCCAGTCACAGAGGAATATTCTGTCACTCTCATCACTTAATTTGCTCTGTGGGCACCAGAGGGTAGATGCTCAGGGAATTTATCTCACATTTAGCATCTTTACTATGCTGCCTTTACTGGTCCATTAATCTTCTAACATCCATCACAGAGGCTGGAAGCTTCTGGCTTATCTCTTGTCTTCAGCTTCTCACTAACCAATGAGTAACTGATATTATTTCTTTATACTATTTTCCTATTATTTAGGGCATCAATCACATCAGGAAAAATGACCAATTTTTAATAATATTTTCTTTCATATACTGAAAACATGTGTTAGGCAATCATTTCATAAAATTCAAATGCACCTAACTTTTCTTCAGTTTGTCAAACCCATCATTTCCTTTCAAATTACCTGAAGTAAGAGTCTTTGAATCTACTTCTCTGGGGTGTAACTTCAGAACAAATATTGGTCATAGTACAGACAGAATGGAATGAAGCTGTTCTGTCTAGAAGCAGGGACCTGTGATTCAAAGATAATTAACCAGTATGGGAGTATGATAACAATTTGCTTTAGAGCAAAGGCTTCAAGGCTGGATCCTGGGCTTGTCCCATGAACAGAAGTACAAAAGTTTCAGGTGTGCTAGGCTCAAGGTAAAAAAAAATACCTGAATGTGTGCACATTCCTTATGGTGGATTGTGTTTCAATGATTTTTCCTAGATGTTTGTTTCTAGTTACTTTCTGTTATGTCATAATGATTTTTATAATTTCTTGTGACTAGAAATATATTTTGAGTATAAATATGAAACTAGTTTCATTAGGAACAGTGAAAAAACTAGAACAACTTCTCTAGGCATAAGTAACTGCATTTATTATTTTTAAATCTTGGTTCATCAGATGGTGTCTTCATGTGGTTGAGAAACAAAGTGTCTTGTGGAGGACAGGAAGTTGAATTAATCTTCCGTTTCTGCAAAAGCTAAATATTAAAGGAAGATGATTTTGACAGTTTTGTGGATTTTGTTGCTGTTCTAGCTCTCAGAGATTGCCAAGCATTTCCTTCACATTTTCCTAAGGTTATGATTACCTGAGAATTCCAATGATTCTAATTTTAGCTTTGTGTCTTCTGAAAATGCTTTTGACATTTCATAAATTCATAAGTAAATGTGAAGCAGGGCCGTGCCTTAATCTTTTGAGTCAGCAAATTTTACACGAGGAAATAGAATTTTGACCTTATTCAAAGCAGCTAAAAGATGGATTGAGTTTTTATTTAAATTCTACAGATGTAAGTCCCTGCTAAAAATGCATTTAATGTTAATGACTTGGCGGGGGGTCTTAGTATATCTTTATATCTTCAACTGATCATTTTATTCACATATTGAAACAACTCAGACATTAAGACACAGGGAGCAGTTGAGATTAATGACTCCACAGAACTATTAAAACCACATTGTTAAAACAAATATTCTAATGCCTTCAAATGCAGTCCTAAATATTAATAAATGCTGGGACATCTGTGACCACACCCACAACTTGCACCTCTACAAGTCTCTTCTGTTTGACAGCCTGCTGCCTGTAAAAATGACTAGGTTAACAGACACAGAGGATGCCTCCAACCCAACAAAACTCTCCAACTAATTTTAATTTCAGAGACATTTATAACCCAAAGAAAGCCTAGAGATAAGAAAAATAACATCTTCCTTTTTAAGATGAAGAACGTGGGGTTCCAAAAATGGATATGACGTGTCTAAATTCAGGCTCAAGGTCAGGTTCACCAAAAGGAATGCAGGAACTGGACCACTCATTCACCAATAATAGGCTGGTCCTTACCTTACCTTTTTCATCTGCTCCAAAAGATGTTTCTCAAAGGAAGAATATCAAATATAACAGAAAGGGGGGAAGGGAGAGTCAAACTATTCTTTACAATGCTATCACCTTCATTGCTGTTGCAATGTTATTTAAAAATACTGTATCCTTATGACACAAGCCAAGAAGAAAATAAGCCAGAAAACTCAAATGGCTCACAAGGGGTATGAGCTAAGTCTTACTCCTCTTCTCTTGCTAAAGCCCTGCGTTCAAAGGATGATTCTGGGTGAATTATGTATAACAAAAATCATAACAGCAATGCCAAGAGGCTGACATCTGCAGACAATGATCATGAAGGAAATCTTTAAGTGTGAAACATATAAAATGGATTGCTACACTAGGAACAGCAAAAGAACAGTTAGCCTTGGGTAAGGAAAAGAGTAATCGTTGAAATGGAGGAGAGGGAGAGGGGAGAAGAGAGTTTACTGCATAAATTATATTCGCCTTTGATTTTATTCAGATTTATATGACTTTCAAATGCCAACTTAAATTAGCATACAGATTTTAATCTGTATTTAAAGTGGGGGTTTCCTCTAAAACTTCAAACTCAAAAGGTGAAGAATGAGTAACACTCTAGCATGGCAGATGAGTGCCTGAATCAGTTCTGAAAAGGGATGCTACCCCCTTCAAATGCCAGCACAGTGCATTATTAAATAATTGGCCTAAATGTTATTCTGCACTTACATTTCAGTTCTGTCCCAATTATAAAATTTGGAAGGTTCTTACAAATGTTACTTTAAAGAACAAAACCAAGTCTAAATGTTTTTTATGAAAAGGTAACCAGCTATAATTTTATCATGTATGACTGCACTGTCCAGTGTAGCAGCCACTGCCACACAGGGCCACTAAACATTTTTAACATGATTAGTTTAAATTCAGATGTGCTCTGGTGTAAAACTCACAGTTGATGTCTTAGTAAATAAGATCAGTAAAATAGCTCATTAATATATCTATATGTTTTTTGTTTGTTTGTTTTCTTTGGTCTTTTTGAGACAGGGTCTCCCTTTAGTCTCAGCTGGCCTGGAACTCACTTTGTAGACCAGGCTGGCCTTGAACTCACAGAGATCTGCCTGCCTCTGCCTCCTAAATGCTAGGATTAAAGGCGTGCACCACCATGCCTGGCAATATCTATATGTTTTACAAATCATTTGTACCTCACTTATATATCCATATATATTTAAGTTCTATATATTTTATACTCATTTTATGATATATAATACATAAAACATAAATATAAAATAGAATGTATAATATACATTTAAATAACATGTATATATAATATGTTAATATTTTAAATTTAATGATATATATGTATATATTTCTTTTTTGGTCTTTTTGAGACAGGGTCTCCCTGTAGCTCTGGCTGTCCTGGAACTCACTCTGTAGACCAGGCTGGCCTCGAACTCACAGAGATCCGCGTGCCTCTGCCTCCCAAGTGCATCATATTTTTATGTTTTATGTGGAAATAATACTGTTTATATATTGGACTAAATAAAATATATTAGCAAATTAATTCATCTGCTTCTTTTTGTGTTTAAACTAAAAATATTTTAAGGAATTAGAATGTTTTAAATCATCTATATGGCTACTTTAATTTTTGGGGGGACAGCCTTGGTCTAAGGCATTAGGCAACTCAGAAGATCTAGAACTTAATTATATTGCTTAGGTCACCAACATTCTATATTAGATACATAATACGGTTAATCAGTTTTCTTCCTAGAATCACTGATTTTATTTGGTCATAGACACAATTACAAAACACACAATCATATATTTATGTATTTTAAGTGACCTAACCTACAAAATATATGCATTCCAGATTTTCTTAATTGCTTTACTTATTTTTATTTTGTGCATATGAGTGTTTTGCCTCCATGTATATAAGTGCACCACGAGCACGCAATGTCTATGGAAGTTAGAAGTGAGCAAAGGATCCCTTGGAACTGGGGTTAATAATAGCTGTTACCCAGCATATGGGAACTAAGAACCAAATCTGCGTCTTCTGCATGAGCAGAAGACGTGCTTTTAACAACTGAGCCTTCTCTCCAGCCTGCACTCCACATTTTTATAAGTTGTTCTAAAAGGCCCAGTCTGTGGGCAAAATGTATTTGTTGCAAATAAGATTCACATGAGTGATAAAGTGAAAGGCCGCTAAAAGATCATCAGAAATGAACAGATATGCTTGCAACCACAGCTATTTGAGAGGCTGTAGCAGGAGGACTGAAAGTTCAAGGCTTGCCTGGTACAAAGGGAGAACCGATCTCAAGATAAAAAAAAAAAAAAAAAAGAAATGGACTGGGATGTGTAGCTCAACAGTAAAGTGAGCTCCGAGCCTGTGGGAAGGCCCAAGGTTCAATCCCCAAGTACTTACTATAAGGGAAAAAAGTAAAATGACAAGAAAAATCCATCTATCTATCTATCTATCTATCTATCTATCTATCTATCTATCTATCTATCATCTATCTTCTATCTATCTATCATCTATCTATCTATATATATATATTTGTAAATACAAATGTAAAATGTATACTTATTTTCAAATTATATATATATATATTCCACATACAAAAGAAGACAGTTAATAATATAGTGTGAGAGAGGAATAAGAATGTGAATGAAGGAGCAACAATCATATGAAACCATATATAAGCTTGATGTCAGTAATCAGAGGAAAAAGAAGATGCTGGTTTTCCCTGAAAGTCCAATCACTGAAAGCCTGTTAATGAGATGATCAGGCTGTGTCTGTGAAGGTAGTTGCTTCTGAGAACTACAGTATTCAGATCATTTAGTCCAGCCTCCTCTTTTCATAGATATGCACACAGTAAGCCTATTTCATTAGACTCAGAATGCTGAAGCAAACACACGCCAGTGTGCAGTTTATAAATGTCAATGCTGTTCCACCATAGCTCCTTTCTCTGGGAATCACATGTATTCCAAGACTTTTTTTGGTTAAACTAAATATTCTTTGAGTTTAAGGTGGCTTGAGTTTATAGGCTAAGAATAATGACTTTATTGTCAGCAACAAAGGGAGAGGAAATGATATTTTCAATGCACCCCTATTAACATGGTCACCCTTCCCTCTAGTGGGCTATCTAGTTGATGTTATTTGAGAACCAATAATGATACTTTTCCTGGGTACTTTCTTTTTTTGTTGTTGTTGGTTCTTTCTATTTTATTAGTGAATAAGCTTATGAGATTAAATAGCACTGAAGCCCAGAGCTTACAGGGCAGGGAGACAAGGTCAGTATACCTGGCAGAACTGGCCCAGATAGAACAACAAAGAAGTTGCATGAAGGTTCCAGGTCAATGGGAAACTGTCAAGAAGCAGAGAAGCAGGAAGCGTTGGGAGGAGTAGCCTGGCACCAACTCGTATGTTTTTCTATGATGCTACTTAAGAAGCAAGGTGATGCTGAGGAGCATTGCATGAAAAGACTCTAAGTCCTGGTCTCAGAAGCAACAGGTGGGAGAAAGCTCCCCAGGATGATGATAGGCAGTCCATGCATTCTAGGAACCAAGACCTTGGACTTGCACTGGGCATCTTTTGTCATAGTTTCTGCCTAAAAGAGCCTGAGGTGGAAAAAACTTAATTTATTATTTTTGATTATGTGTGTGTGTGTGTGTGCGTGTGTGTGTGCATGAGAGTACAGGTGCCTCTGAAGGCCAGAAGAGGGCATCCAAAAGAGGTCACTGGATCTCTGGGAGCTAGTGTTAGAGATGGTTGTGAGCCAGGCACCTGCCATGGGTGCTGGGAACCAAACTTGGGGCCTCTTCAAGAGTAGAATATGTTCTTAACCACTGAGCCATCTCTCCAGCCTCACTGCTCACTTCTTTAGAACTATCCCACACCACGGCCATAACCACTGGTGTTCCCTACCTGCTTTCTAGCAGGAATGGGTCCCATCCTCCTGACTCCCTTTTTTGGCCATTTATCATTCCTTCTCTTTCAAGTTAATCAAACTTGAAAGCTCTCAGCTTTCTGTTCACATTCTTCAACCTCTTTCGACCTCAAGTTCCCATCCTCTTCTTTCTATTTGGAGGCAGAGTTGAAGCCCACACAGTCTGATTCCTTTATCAGACCAGAGAAGGTTTTTCACTGTGGGCACAACTCCAGTCGGCATTTAACTGGCCCTTCCATTATGCCACTTCCCCTTCCTTGATTACTCAGGAAATATTCTCCTTGTTAAAACTTTCTGACAGTGACTCTTTCTCAATGCTCACATCTCAAACATCACTGTCTATCAAGTTCCTCCTTGGCCATCCTGACACCTTTTATTTACTGTGAGTAGGCGATTTCATTCATTTCCATACTTCAGTCACAGACCACTTTATGCCAATGCTGTCTCTTCATCCTCTTCCCCTTCCCATCCTCCTCCTCTTCTTCCTCTATTCCCTTCTCCTCCCTCCTCCTCTGTATTGGGGATTAAACCCAGAATCTTGTCTATCTATGTAAGCCAAACTCTTCACCACTGCCCTACATCCCTACCTCTCTGAGACTTCACATAAATATTTCCTAGGCTCCTCAAATTCAGTACCTCTAAAACCAAACACCCTGCCCCCTTTCCATTTCCACACAATCTCCATGTGGAGAGCTACCAGCACTAAAGCCATTGAGTGGCCCAAGTCAAGAACTTGAAGTCTCTCTCATCTCTTAGTCATCTTCCTTCAGTGTATATTCTCCTTTCTGTCTTCAGAGATAGGGTTCCACCTAGGCCTAGGCAGGACTATCCCTGTTTCTGCCCATCCCAGTCTTTTATACTATTTTCTGTACTACAACTGTAAAATGAAAATTTAATAATGCTGCTTGTTCTCCAACTTAAAATGCTTTTTTTTAGTTTCTTGCTAATAGAGAAAATCTGAACTTGCTGGCAAAAAATACAAAGCTTCTTTTTCCCAATTTTGACTATGTATCGCCCTTCTGGCCTCTTCAAACAGGCAGAACTCCCTCGACAACTCCTGCTGCTCAGTTGAGATCAGGGACACTTAACCAAATCTCTGCCTCCTTAGCACCAAGCATAGCACTTACAAGTGCTGGACAAAGGGCTATTATTGTAGACTGCCACTTACTGAGCACTTTACATGTGAAAAACACTTAATACAATATTTTATCTTCACAACACGATCAAGGGTAGGCCAGACCATTTTCCAAGCAAAAAATAAAACATTAAAAACAGAAAAGCCAGAGCTGGAGAGATGGCTTAGCAGTTGAGTGCTGGCTATTCTTGCGGAAGGTTCAAATCCCAGCACTCACGTGGTGGCTAACAACTGTCAGTAACTCCAATTCCAGGGTATCTGATGCCCTCTGCTGGCCTCCACAGGCATTGTATGACATGTGTACACTTACGTACATGCAGGTATAACTCTCATACATAGAAAATAAATGTAAAGAAATAAAATAGCCTTTAAAAAAACAAAACAAGTCAGGTGTGGTGGTGCGCACCTTTAATCCTAGTACTTGGCAGGCAGAAGCAGGAGGATCTTTGTGAGTTCAAGGCCAGCCTGGTGTACAGAGCGAGTTCCAAACAAAAAAGGAAAATCTTAGAAAGTAGTTCTCTTGCTGGGTGTGGTGGCACACACCTTTAATCCTAGCACTTGGGAGGCAGAGGCAGGCGGATCTTTGTGAGTTCAAGGCCAGCCTCGTCTACAGAGAGTTCCAGGACAGCTGGGGCTACAGGGAGACCCTGTCTTGAAAGGACCAAAAAAAAAAAAAAAAAAGTAGTTCTTCCTCTAACCAAAAATGGGCAAGCTAAAGCCTACTCTTTTGACTTCTGAGTCCCTGTTTTTAACTACTCCACATTACTCTTGGATTAATGGAGGTAGGTTAATGGGTCTATGGGTCTTAAACAGTCTTATATAACCAAGGGCTCAGGTACTGTTAGTCCAATTAGTCCATGGGCACTACAGGGTAACAATGCACAAAACCTTCAAATGATGATGGAACTCATGAGTAAGATGTTTCCCAATAAGGAGGAGGAATACCAAGACTGGCTGCTTGCTCTCTGGCTAAGGATGCCCCACCCAGAAAATATATGTCTTCTAAAATAGAATCCAAATGCCATTAAGTTTCAGACACTGTTAACCCAGCCCTATTCTGGGAACAGAGAAGTGGGAGTGAGTGATGGTGATGACAGTAAGTAATAGAATGGATTTTAATGTATAAGTTTTTGGTCAGGAATTAGATTGCTTTAGAGTAACTCCTCCTACAGATATTCTTACAACCCAGAACTAGAGGGCCTTTCTGCTCTTCAAATCCAGACTGTCACAATAATAATTATTATTTTTAGATTTAGTAGTCCATCACAGAACACGCACATCTTGTTTCTCACTCCACAGTACTGTATATATTTACTTGTTTCCATTTTCTTTTTAAAAAATTTTTTTTATTAATTTTATTTATTTTTGTATGTGTATGAATGTACTGTCTGCATGCAGGTTTGTGCACCCGTGTCGTGCAATGCCGCGGAGGTCAGAAGAGGGTGTCGGATTCTCCTGGAACTGGAGTTCTCCTGGAATTGGAGTTTTATACTCGGCCGCCATGTGGGTGCTGGGGATTGAACCCGGGTCCTCTGTAAGAGCAGTCAGCACTCTTAACTGCTAGGCCATTTCTCCAGCCCTAGTTGTTTCCATTTTCAACTATCCTCTTAATTTCATATATTTTCTACTAAATATATTCCAAAAACTGACCCCTGTAGGCTTCTCTAATCCTAATGCCTTTTTAATAGAAACCCTCTATTTTCTACTGATACCTACAACACTTTCACAACTGACTTCAGACATTTAATCCTCTCAACTCACAGATGATCAAATTTGCTCAAGGACAAGCAGGCTAATTAAACTCTAAATCACTATTCATGCCCTTATCTCTAGAACTGAGAGAGGACATTTCAAGTAGCAGAGGATATCTAGGAACAAAGGGACTGTCTGGCAGCATTCTTTGTACCCCTACGGCCTTTCTACAGGTAGATAATCCCCAGAATACTCTTCCCACTCCCAACAATTCATATAGGTCTTTGGAGGCTCAAGTCAAGGGACTGCTCCTTCAGGAACCTCCTCAGGTTTTCTTGGGCCATCTTTCCAGTGTAAATGGGATGCCTTTGTTCCCCGTGTCCCTCTCTATCCCCTTCTCACTTTACTGAAAAGTAATTGCTAGCTGAACCATCTTTCTCTTTTATCAGGTTGCAGTCTCCTGCAGAGGAGGGTAGGGTCTGACTTTTGTCTTAGGAATTCTCAGTATTTAGTGCAGTGCACGGCGTATTTCAATATATATATATATATATATATATATATATATATATATATATATATAATATGTCCGTCATCATCCAATCAGCTTCTCAAACCTCAGCTTTGAAGAACTGAACTGAAGACCAAGCCTTAGACACATGTGCCTTTGGGAGATATTTCATCACAGATTCCAGTCCTGCTCCAATTTGGGTCCAAAGACTGTGTGTTCCCTGTACTATTTCATGTTCTTAGTTATGATTGCAGGATGAAACATAATTGATTGGGAATCAAGAAAAATGGGAGGAAAAATTCCCACTTCTGTCAGCCATGGAGTGTTCGGCTCCACTGAGGCAGATTCTGGATAGTGGGGGGAGGTCTCAGAAGCTGGTTTCCTCTCTGGGCCATGACACAGTTGCCATACCTGCCACCTCTGATAAAGCTGCTTATACCTCAAAAAATGTACATGTTTCATGAAATACCTTGAACATACCATCATGTTGAAGATTTTCTACCGGTAACTAAATTTTCATGTGTTTTTCATAAGCTTAGACATACACAAGCAATAAAGATGCTCAGAGAAAGCAGTTAGGTAGACACTCAAGTGTGCCAAACAGAGGGAAAACAGTTATAAAAATCACATGACCTTGCCGGGCATGGTGGCACATGCCTTTAAGCCTAGCACTTGGGAGGCAGAGGCAGGCGGATCTTTGTGAGTTCAAGGCCAGCCTGGTCTACAGAGCGAGTTCCAGGCCACCCAGGGCTACATGGAGACCCGGTCTCGAAAAGAACAACAACAACAACAAAAAAAATCACATGACCAGGCAATTCCCAGTCAGTGTCGTTAGCATTCAGTGATGTTGGGAGGAGGATCAGTTACTTAATCTCAGGTTTCCCCTTTATTGCAAGTAGCACTCTGTAGTTTGGCTGCAATGTTTTCTTAAGATTCTTTTCTTTGTTGTTTTTAATTTTTTTGTTTGTTTTTTGGTTTTTTGAGACAGGATTTTCCTGTAGCCCCAAATGGCCTGAAACTCACTATGCAAACCAGGCTGGTCTTAGTCTCACAGAGATCCCCTGTCTCTGCCTCCTGAGATTAAAGGTGAGAGCTTCTGCCATGCTCAGCTTAAAGACCTGTTTCTAATGATACTGTAACTATTGTCCCAAATAAAAAAAAATACAATTAGAAAATAGCATCTGCAGAAATTAAAATGACATATAATGCTAAGAGCAAACACATATTTGAGCTAAGAATCATGAGCTCATTTTGCTCCTATGATATTCTCTACAAAGATATTTTAAAAATAAAAACTGAGCTCCCCCCCAAAAAAAAACAAAAAAAAAAAAAAAAAAAAAAAAAAAAATTAAAAAAAAAAAAAAAGGGGAAGGGAAGGGGGGGCAGTGGGCTAGCCTGGCAGGTAAATGAGCTTGTAGAGCAAGGCTGGCAATGGAAGTTCCAGCCTGGTAACCCACATCCAGGTGGAAGGTGAGAACCAACTCCACAAAGTTATTATCTAACCTCCAAATGCAGGCCATGGCATACATGTCCACATACCATGCATGCATACATATAATAAAAACAGATAAAATATGGGCTGGAGAGATAGCCTAGCGGTTAAGAGCACCGACTGCTCTTGCAGAAGACCCCGGTTCGATTCCCCAGTGCCCACATGGCGGCTAAGAACCGCCTGTAACTCCAATTCCAGGAGAACTCCAGTTCCAGGGGAATCTGAGACCTTCTTCTGACCTCCACTGCATTGCACAACACAGGTGCACAGACGTGCATGCAGACAGTACATTCATACACATACAAAAATAAATAAAATAAAAAATAAAAAAAATAGATAAAATATTTAAAAGTGTGTGTTGTGTTGTGTGTTAAACAGAAGGTAAGACATTAAGTCTGGAGAGGGGATTTAAAAGGCATTTCCGACTTCTTTCCCCAAGTCCAGAATAGTATAGACGTCAAATTTCAGCCAGAGGCCCATGGAAGCCAATCTGAGATTTTTCTGGAGAGACTGCTAAAATACACAGCCAACATGCTTGCAATGAGTTATCATTTATAGGACCATAATTGCCAACAAACGTCCCGTGTCTTTCTTTTAAGCGCCATTCAGTGGCATTCTCAACCCTGCTGGTGAGGTCCTGGTAATTTTTAATAACCACATCTTAGGCACCAAAACTGCCATTCAGGTTAACGGACAAATCCCTTTCTTGCGATAATACTGTCAATACTATCTATATAAACCGAGAACACATTTCTCTTTCTAAACCTAATTTCCCCCAAATAGGCAGTTAATGCTATTTGCCAACGTATGGGCAGGGGACTTTAAAGGCTCTAAAGAGAAGTTGAGAGGCTTCAGGACTCTCAAAGCCAAAAGACAGTGGGGAGTTAGGGGGAAAGCTTGAGGGAAAGCCAGGTGAAATGACAGGATGTTACTTCTCAGAGGAAACAGGAGCTGGAACAGGGCAGGAAAGGCGGAGTCAGCAGGGCAGCACCCAAAGAAACCAGCGAGCCAGGGTTTGCAAAACGTGGCATGCTCAGTGGCTCTTCCTCGCCCGCGGGGTAACCTCAGGCCTCCTGGCACCGGTCCTGATAAAAAGGTACCCACCTGCTCTCGGCCGCCCCCGCCAAAGTCCAGCAATGGGAGGAAGAGCAAAAGCAAACGTCAGACACCGTGGCAGGTGAACTTGTCAACAAGTCGGCCCTGAACGCAAGTCCCTGCCCAGGAGGGACCTTGGGGTGCTAGGCCCACAGCCGATGGGAAGGAGGCCGGGCGCGGGTGGGGATGTCGGCTGGCGCGGCGTGGGCGCAGGTGCTCTCCAGGCTTCCCGCCCGCTCCCCGGGGCTGACAGGCGCTCCCTTGGCGCGCATCCCCCACACCTCCAGGCCCCGGGGAGGATCCGCGGGAGGAGAAGGGGCTGATGAGCTTCCGGCACCGGGATGGGGGTTCGGACCACGCCACCCGCCTGTCACCCGCCTCCCGCAGAGGGCAGCGGAGCCAGCTTTGGCTGGGCGCCCCCGACCGCCCCGGCTACTGGGCGTCTCCCGCTGCAGCAAGCAGCCCGCCCCGCGCATCCCCGCCCGCGCCCGGAGGGCTGGTACCTGGGAGCCCCGGCCCCCGGGAGCCGCCGGACGGCGATCGGAGCGTCCCTCCGGCTCCCTCCGCCGACGTCAGCGTCAGCGCTGGCGAGGGAAGGGGCGGGGAGCGCAGGAAGAGGTCCTTCCTGCAGCGGCCGCCGCCAGCCGGAATGGCAGCTCAGAGCCGGTACGCACCGCTGCGCAGCGCCGCGGGCCGGGAGCGGTCCCCTCCCCTCAGTCAGAGACCTCCCAGCTAGGATGGCGACACGCGACCTCTCTCTGCAGGACCCCCGGGATCCGCGTAGGGCGGGGGCGGTGGTCTCACCTTGTTAGGGGCGGATCGAGGGGAGCGAGTATCTCTCTCTCTACTCCCTGGGGTCTTTCCGAGACCCCCATCTCCTGGGGGTGTGCACCGTTTGGACCTGCCACCCGAGGTGACCCCGCCCCTGCTTTCCTGCAGGTGTTCCACGTGTCCGTAGCGTTTGCGTCACAATGACCAGGCTACCAGGTGGCCTAGGCAGAGAAGCACCAGGGTTCCCAGTGCGTTGTGTGAGAAAAGTTCCTGCTACTTCCTTCCGCCTGAGAGCCTGGAGGCTTTAATGGGCCGGAGATCTCAGGAGTTAAGTGGCCCCAAAATTTAGAGGTCTGCTTCTGGAAGCCAAATTTGGGATTACAGGGGAAAAAAAGCTGCCTTAAGAAAAACATCTGGGTATGTATACTTTTTTTTTGTAGTCAAATGTCAGACCTATATCTTGAACTCGTTTTTGACACCACATTTCATCTACTCTTACCCCTTGTCCAAGGAACGAAGCTAATCTTGGTTTCTGGAGTACCTTCCAGATGACACGAAGAAAGTGTTGAAATGAGTGCTTCCTGACACTGTCTGTGCTGATGAGAACCCCACTGCCTATCCCTAGTTCTGTCTATAAGAAAGTTCTTTGAATGGTCACTGCTGCAAACAGTTCGGCAGGGTGGAATGCAATATAGTTGTTGAGTGATCATGCAAGCAAGTCAGAAACCCTCAGCTAATATGAATAGGGTTCTCCCAGCTACCAAGCCATGCTGTATCCTTTACATTGAATCCTTACAGCAACCTGAACATCATCATCCCAGTTTTACTGGTGAAGATATTGTTCTGAGCACCATAAGGAAGCCGGGTGGGACTGAGGCTACGGCTCAGTGGTAAAGAGCCAGGGTTAAATTTAGGGTGGTCCAAACAGAGAGACTGCACCTAATCTCAAGACAGAATGGGGTTTAAAAGGGATTATTATTATTATTAGGGTTGGAAATGTAATTTAGTGGTAAAGCACTTACTTGGCATGCACAGAGCCCTGTGATTGGTCCCTAGTACCACAAGGAAAATAAAAACAAGATTATTTTTTAGTTGAACAAAATGCTGTGCTGTTCTAACATCATAAGTACTCAGTAGACCAACGGAAGCACCAAGAAAGGAATACACCACACTTAAAGTTGCACTACAAAAGGAGTACCTCACCCCTAAAGTCCTCCCACTCACTCTATTGCTCATCCTACTGGTAATAACTTGCTAGTTACATGAAAACAAGAACACCACTCAACAAAAGGTGGTTTTTGAGGCAGATAGCTTTGTTACAAAAAGAGTCAATAGAACCTCTGATGTGTTGAAAGTATTCCCCTTAGTATAAATCATTGGAACCTAAACACTGGGGGAAAGTAAGAGCTGACTATGTGATGCCTGTTTCCTTTCACCTAAATGGCTAAGGTGGAAACTGTGTCTTTAACTCTGACAACCAGCTGGTCACAAAGTGCCTTCCAAGATAGTGTCTGAAAGTGAACAAATATGAAACAAGACTTCCTGGCCATCGGGACAGAAAGTTCTCTGAACTCCCAGAGAATCTAAGAGAAAACCTCAAATGACTTTTTGTTTATTTATTTGATTTTAAGACAGGATTAAAGGATTAACTTGCCTCCCTTTAAATGACTTTTCATTCTGTTCTAACACTTAAGGATAATATTTGAGGAAATAAGCAATTCCTGCTTATTGTATATCAGCATACTGTGTGATTTCCCTTTCCACTTAAAAATTATCTCCTTCTATAACACTTCTGTTTCTAGGTATCTACTTGTTTTTATCCTGCAGAACATGTACAAGGTACTAGTAGAAATTTGAAATAATTTCTAAGTAGAATGGTTATTGAATGATGAGATCAGAAATTAGAATAAGAAGGTACGGTTCCAGAGCTCAGTAGAATGACAGAGAAATTTCTTCATAGGAAACAGCCCTTACAGATTCACTGACAGGATTGCATACATGAGGAGTGTTGTTAGGCTACTTCTAACAAAGATCCAGAATAGCAATTACAGTTATATTAGTTACTTTTCTCATTGATTAGCTGACAAAGGCAATTTAAGAAGGGTATCAGGTGGATCCCTGTGAGTTCAAGGCCAGCCTGGTCTACAGAGTGAGCTCCAGGCCACCTGAGACAGGGGAGACCCACCCTGTCTCAAAAATACCAAAAAAAAAAAAAAAAGAGAGAGAGAGAAGGGTTTATTATGGCTATGGTTTTATAGGATACAGTCTTTTGTGGCAGGTAAGGCATGATGGGGACTGCGTGTGGCAGCTGGTCACTTTGCATCCAATGTCAAGATAGAGATGAATGCTGGTGCTTAAAGTTTCTCCTTTACTACTTTTATTCAGTCTTAGACCCTAGTCCCTGGAGCTAAGCTTCACTCTTCAATTAAACCTCAGACACAACCAGAGTGTGTCTCCCAGGTGACTCCAAATATAGTCAACATGACAAGATTAACCACTACAATACCACTTCTTGTCAATTTGACAACCAGGCATATTCCTTTTTTTTCCAGACATATTCCTTTATACCATGATACATATACCATATATCATTAGAACTTTGGTCCTCAAAGTTCCATGTTTATTTCATAATGGAAAATGCATTTAATTGTTGTGCTGGATAGCTTCAGTTGTCAACTTGATACATTAGGGTAGCAGGAACTTCAAATAAAGAATTGTCTCCATTGGTAATTATCATGGTTAATCCTGGGTGTCAACTTGACTGGACTAAGGAACAAATAAGAGAAAAAGGATCTTCGGATTGGAGCTACCTAACTGGATGGCCCATCCCCAATGTGGCATTACCTTCTGCTGGCAGGCATTAAAGGCCTGCCAGAGGGAGCGTGGTCCCTTTTTCTCTGGGCTTGCATCTCTCTCTCACTGGTGAGTTTGTCTTGCTGCTGTGATCAACCCTAGGATCCCAGCGTGTACTGAGACTGGCATCTCCTGGAATCCATCGAGCCTGTAGCACCAGATTGGGAACTGAGACATCCAGCCTTGTGGACTGAGAGTTCCCTGGATTCTCAGCCTCTCCAGTGCAGGTGCAGGTACTGTTGGACTCCTTGAACTCTGTCATGTGAGCAAATCAATAAATTGTATAAGCCTATATATATTCAAACTGTTGCTTCTGTTTCTTTAGAGAACCCTGATAATACAAATTTTGGTACCAGGAGTGGTTTTAGAGAAACAGAATTGAAAGGATGATTTCTTTAGGGGCTTGGTAGTCTCTGGAGCCAGCTCTCCAAACCAATGCGCTAGAGTTACTGTAAGGCTCTCTGGTGGCATGAGAGGAATGATAATCCTTGGTGCAGACTATTTGATGTAATTATGAAGATAGATCCATTTGACTCCCTAACTCGCCTCTTGTGAGGAAGAGAATTTAGTGACTCTCTATATAAAACGTTGAAAATTTGGAAAAATAAGGAAAAAATGATCTAAAGCAAAATAGCATCTCTGGATAAAGTGATAGAGGAAAATAAGGAGCTCAGTGATATAAAACTGACCAGCTCCAAGATTTGAACAACAATTTAAAGTTTCAAGTGTGCTCTGAAGAGATCTTCTCTCCAGCACTCAAAAGCTAAAGTGGCAGAAAATCAAGCTGGAGGCCTTATTATACGTTTTGCTGATTTACAATGCAAATTAAATTCCCAGCCATGAAGAGTGTCAGCAATTAAAGTGAGAGCACTGGTGGGAAAGGGTGGAACCCTGAAACTTGGGATGGAGTGTGTGGGAGACCATGATGATGAGGATTTTGAAACCTCAGATTCTGAGGGATTTTACTTATTTGAGGAATTAATCTCCCCACCCTCAGCAGAGAATCCACACCTGCAGATCCTCCTCCCCACCCTTGCCTGAGAGGAAACTAATTCCCCCTCCCAGGGGAGCTAATGTCCTCAGGGACCACAAATTGTTGCCTCTAGACTCTATAACCTAGATTGAAGTCTAAGCAAGCTCCTAAAGGTGAGATAGAAAGTGTGGCCACAAGGAGGTCGCTAACCACTAAAGAAAATAATGAGTTTGCCGATTCATTCCATCAGAAGCCTAAGGAATATGTGTGGGATGGTATTTAAGGGTGTGGGGATAATGTGGAAGGAATATAAAATTGGATCATACTGAGTTTCTCGATATAGAGCCCACTGAGTAAAGATTCTAGGTTTAACATGGAAGCTCAAGCAGATTAAAAAAGGTATTAAAAGTTGATTTGAATGGTTGGCTGATGTATTTATTAAAACATGGCCTAACAGCAAGGTAGAGATGCGCTGATATTCCTTCGGCTTAGTATTGATGAAGGATTGTGAGGGTCAGGCAGATGGGCATGCTCGAGTGGATCAAAGTGTAAAACCACATATCACAATTGAGGACCCAGAGGACATGCCATTCACTGAATTTATAAGATGGAAAGTACTGAGAAAGAGACCAGAACATTCGAAGAGCTTTTTTTTTGCTCTATTTCCTATTTATCTTTGCATAAATTAAATGTACATGTAATTGGTTTAACAGGACCTCAGGGTAGGTGTCAGGTGGTAGCACTGAATCGCGAAGGCCAGATGATGTAGTTAGTAATTATCATATGGGTGGTGAAAGCAAAACAATGCCTATAATAGCAGACCCGAAATGATCTTTGGAACTGGTAATTAATCATGGTATTCCCAGGAACAAATACATAAGAAGCCTACTAAGATTTTTATTTGATCTGTATTAAGCAGAAAAACTCTAGAATCAAATGACAGGAAGTCAACATTGGATTCAGGAGTAAGAATCCCATCCAGTTAACCAGTTCCAGCTTGGACTGTCACAAGACCTAAAACCCCTTGATGAAGGGGTGCAGGTTCCCGTGAGGAAGGATCTTGTCACAATACCAGAGTTATGTTGTTTGCTTCTCCTGTCCTTCCCCAGAGGGACCTGAGGTCCTTTACTAGGGTAATGTACAATGGGGAAAAGGAAATAATTGACTTTTTGAGGCCTATTGATTACTGGATCTGAGTTGACACTGATCCCAGCAGACCCTAAGAAGCATTGTGGCCCTCCAGGTTAAAAGTAGGGGCCTATGAGGCAGGTGATAAATGGAGTTTTGGCTGAAGTCCGCTCACAGGTGGCCCAGTGGGTCCCAGAATCATCCTGTGGTTATTTCCCCAGTCCCAGAATGTATAATTGGGTGATATATTAGAAATTGGCAGAATCCCCACATTGGTTCCCTGACTGTGGATGTGAGGGCTATTATGGTTGGAAAGGCCAAATGGAAACCATTGGTGTTGCCTCTACCAGGGGAAACAGTGAACCCAAACAACATATCATCGCCTAGGAAGATTACAGAAATTAGTGCCACCATCAAGGAATTGAAAGATGGCAGTGGTGTGATTCCTACCACATCTCCATTAACTCTCCAATTGGCCTGTGCAAAGACAGATAAAATCATGGAGAATGACAGTTGAAAACTCAACAAGTAGGACAACCAATTGCAGCGCTGTACCAGATGTGGTGTCCTTAATTGAGCAGATTAATATGTCTCCTGGTACCTGGTATTGCAGCTATTGATCTGGCCAATTCTTTCTTCTCAATACATCGTTCATAAGGACCACCAGAAGCTAATTTGCTTTCAGCGGCAAGGCAACAGTATACCTTTACTGCTCTTACCCTCAGGGTATGTTAACTCTCCAGCTTGTGCCATAATTTAGTTAGAAGGATCTTGTCACCTGACTCTTCCACAAAATATCACCCTGTCACTATATTGATGATGTTATGCTGAATGGACCAGTGAACAGGAGGTAGCAGCTAGTCTAGACTTGTTGTTAAAGCATATGCGCATGAGAGGGTGGGAAATAAATCCAACTAAAATTCAAGGGCCATCTATCTCGGTGAAGTTTCTAGGAGTTCAGTGGTGTGGAGCATGCAGAGACATTCCTTCTAAGGTAAAGAATAGATGTTGCACCTGGCCCCTCCCCCCACCAAGAAAGAAGCACAGTTTAGTGGGCCTTTTTGGATTCTGGAAGCACACTTCCTCATCTGGTGTGTTACTAGACCCATATACAGGTGACTCAGAAGGCAGAAAACTTTGAGTGGGGCTTGGACAGGAAAAGCCTCTTCAACAGGTCCAGGCTGAAGTTCAGGCTGCTCTGCCCCTATGGGCCATATGATGCAGCAGACCCAATGGGGCTTGAGGTATCATGTGGCAGATAGAGATGCTGTCTGGAGTCTGTGGCAGGCTCCCATATGGGAATCACAGAGAGGCCCCTGGGATTTTGAGAAGTACTAAGGCTCTACCTTCATCTGCAACAACTATTCTCCTTTTGAGGACAGCTCTTAGCCTGCTATTGGGCCTTAGTGGAAATGCACATTTGACAATGGGCCACCAAGTTCACCATGCGACCTGAGCTGCCTGTCATGAGCTGGTGTTATCTGCCCCACCAGACCATAAGGAGGACATGTGCAGCTACAGCCCATTTCAATGGAGTGTACATACATGACAGGTCTTTGCAGGCCTGAGGGACGAGCAAGCTACATGAAGAAGTTGCCCAAATGCCTAAGGTTCCCACTCCTGTTACAATGGCTCCTGTGCTTAAGCATGCACCTAGGCTTCATGGGGTTATTCCCTATGATCAGTTGACTGGGAAGAGAAAATAGGGCCTTGTTTACTGATGGTTCTAGCATTCTATGCAGGCACCACCCAGAGGTGGACAGCTGCAGCATTACAGCCTATTTCTGAAACAACCCTAAAGGCACTGGTGAAGGAAATATCTTCACAGTGGGCAGAACTTCAAGGCAGTGCACATGGTTGTGGATTTTGCCTGGAAGGAGGAATGGCCAGAGGTTTGATTATATCTGATTCATGGGCTGTAGCCAATGGTTTGGCTGCATGGTCAGGAACTTGGAAGGAGCATGACTGGAACAATTGGTGAGAAAGACATTTGAGGAAGAAATATGTGGATAGAATTCATCTGAATGGTCAAAGGATTGAAGATACTTTGTGTCTCATAAATGCTCATCAAAAGGTGTCTCAGCAGAGGATGAGTTTAAATAATCAAGTAGATGGATGACTGCTTCTGTGGATAGTCAGCCTCTTTTTCCACGGTATCCCCTGTTGTTGCTCTAATGGGCCCATGAACAAAGTGGTCTGGTGGCAGAGATGGAGGTTATGCGGCTCAACAGCACTGGACTTCACACTCACCAAGGTCTGATCTTGCTACAGTGCTGCTGAGTGCCAGATTTGCCAACGCATAGCCAACATTGCACCCCCTATGTGGTGCTATTCCCGGGTGACCAGCAGCAACCTGGTTGGCAGGTTGTACATTGACCACTCCATCATGGGGGACAGCGTTTTGTCCTTCTACAGGAATAGATACTTATTCTGATATGGATTTTCTTTTCCTGCATGTATGCTTCTGCCAAAACTACCAACAGGAGACTTACAGAATGCCTTATCCCATCACGGTATTCCTCACAGCATCCTTATGACCAAGAGAACTGCACTTCAGACAGCCAAAAGGAAGTGGGCCCGAACAGTGGGCCGATGAACATGGTATCCACTGGTCTTAAAGTTCTTCCCACCCATCCAGAAGCAGCTGGCCTTGATGGAATGATGGAATGGCTTCTGTAGACACCGTTACATGTCAAATTAGGTAGCAATACCCCCCCCCCCCTGGAGGCTTGGGCAAGGTTCTCCAGCAGGCAGTATATGCTTGAATCAGCACCCAATATATTGTACTTGTTTCTCCTATACCAGAATTCATTGGGTCAGGAACCAAGGGGGGGAAGTGGGAGTGATTCCACTCACTCTATCACCCCTAGTGACCAGTAGGAAAATTTTTGCTTCCTGTACCCACAACTTGCGTTCTGCTGGTCTACGAAGTTTTGGTTTCCAAAGGGGGGAATGCTTTGCCAGGAGTCATACAGTAACATTCCATTCAACTGGAAGCTAAGCACTTCCCCCTGGACCACTTTGGGCTTCTACTGCCCTTAAGACACAGGCTAAGGAAGGAATAACAGTAGTAGGAGGAGTTGATTGTCCAGACTACCAGTGGGGAATTTTGGACTTTTTCCTCCACAATGGGGGCAAGGAATTTATGTCTGGAAGGCAGGAGATGCTGTGGGAGCACTTTTGGTGCTACCATGTCTCTATGGTTAAAGTCAATGTGGAAACTCCCACAACCCAAACCAGACAGGTACAATAAATGGCCCAGACCCTTCAGGATGAAGGTATTGGGTCACTCCTCCAGGGAAACAGCCACAGACCTGCAGAAGTGCTTGACTGATGGTGGAGGAAATACAGAATGGATAGTAGAAGAATGTAGTCATAAATACTCAGTGAAGCCACGGGACCAGTTGCAGAAACGTGGATTCATAATATATATTTACTTTTGTTCCTATTTGGTTACGACTTTGCTTGTTCATATATATATGTATATTAAGCAGATACTTGTGTTCCCTTTTGAATGTGCAACTGAGATAAGTGTTAAGTGTTGTCATATTTAGGTTATTAGATACTGAAGGACTAAGTGTTCCTCAAGGACATTACCACCTACTCTGATATAATGCTTTGCTATTGCACATGAGACACTTATAACATGTTAGGTGGAATTATGACCTTGCCATTGTTTGTAAGTAACATTTAAGCATAACATAAGGAGATGCTATTTATTAGGTGTCAACTTGACAAGGGGTGGACTTGTCATGGTTAATCCTGGGTGTCAACTTGACTGGACTAAGGAACAAATAAGAGAAAAAGGACCTTCGGATTGGACTACCTTAACCCGGATGGCCCACCCCAAATGTGGGCATTACCTTCTGCTGGCAGGCTGTATTAAAGGCCGTTCCAGAGGGATCTGGTCCCTTTTTTCCTGCGGCTTGCCTCTCTCTCATCTGGTGAGTTTGTCTTGCTGCTGTGATCAACTCTTCAGATCCCAACGTGTACTGAGACCAGTAGATCTCCTGGAATTCATCGGGCCTGTAGCACCAGATTGGGACTACTGAGACATCCAGCCTTGTGGACTGAGCAGTTCCCTGGATTCTCAGCCTCTACAGTGCAGTGCAGCTACTGTTGGACTCCATGAACTCTGTCACATGAGAAAATCAATAAATTGTATATAGCTATATATATTCGTCCTGTTGCTTCTGTTTCTTTAGAGAACCCTGACTAATACAGTAATCCAATTGTCTGTGGGACATTTTCTTGATTCTTGAGTGATGTGGGAGGGCCCAGCCCACTGAGGAGGGTGCCAGTCCTGGGCAGGTAACTGTATTGCATAAGAAATCAGGTTGAGTATGGTCCAAAGGGGCAAACCAGTAAGCAGTGTTCCTGTATGGTCTGTGTTCCAAGTTCCTGCCCTGAATTCCTGCTTTGGCTTCCCTCATCGATGAATTATGACCTGAGAGATATGAGATAAAATAAACACTTTCTCCCCAAGTTGATGTTGGTCAGTATTTTTATCACAGCAATAGAAAGAAACTAAAACAGTCATGTTAAAGATTACCCAATGTCTAAATAGTCCTAGGATTGTCTAAAGTTTGTCTCTTCTATAGGCAATCTCTTAACTATGAGCCCCTGTGAGACAAAAATGTTACATAGTTCCAATACAAAGAGACACAGAGTAAATACTCCCATTCCTAAAAGCAGGATTGGGGGCATAACAAAGAAAGGTTGTACCAAAGCAAGACTAAAGTCAGCAAGACAAATTCAGTTCCATGTTCAGCATCTGGGGCTTGTGGCATCATCTGTGCTTCCTCTCCACCTCTGTTGCCTGCAGCACATGGAGCCTCTCTCTTGGGGTAGTACCACTCTGCCTTCAGGTTTCCTCTCTGGATGTCCCCATAGTCCTGGTATCCCCACCAGGCTGAGGTCTCCACTGGAACTTGGACTTCACCTTCATATATTTACACAATGGCTTCTCAAGGCTTCCTTCCAAGGAATCCACCCTTGCTCCTTATTACTTGTTCTCAACAGCTTTTGGAATGTTGGTGTAAGCCACCAGTTCTAATGTGAGGATGTTGATAAGGTCAACTGCCAGCTCAAAGTATAGCCTGGATCTACACCTTTACCCATGGCTATTAGAGGCCTTTGTGTGTCCTTGTGGCTGAACTTTGGAATACTTCTCTAGGTGGTTGTTTTTTGGGCAGAGAACTTGTTCTAACATTAGTATTCTCAATTCTCTCCTTTCTAGAATTTGCAGTTTTAGAAGTTGGAACTTTCCATTGGTTGGGGCTTGCTCTCAAGCTACCCTTTTTATTGTACCAATGAAGAGCTCAAAGTTTCTCTTTAATGACACCACTCTCTTAAAATTGCAGTTAATTTCTGTGGATCTGTTTTGTGTGCCTCTTTAAACTCCCCTATACTCCTTTCCTTGCCACGTTGCATTTTTACATTTTTATTCTTACTGTAGAGCTAAGAGGAGTAAGTAGTAGCCATGCTATATGGCTTGGAGTTGATGCTGTCTTGAAATTTCCTATGCCAAACAACTTAACCCATTACTCCTGAATTCGGCATCACTCAAAATTTCAGGGCAGAGGCAGAAGGTGGTCAGATTTTTTTTTTGTCAGACTATAATATGAATGACCTCTAGCTCAGTTCCTAGTAGCTCCTTGTTCCCTTTGAAAGCTCTTGCACTGGGCTTCCACCTCCACATTTCTCTTAACATTCTAGTTTTCCAGACTCCCACAAGAATGGCCTATTTCCTCTGTTCACAGCCTCTTAGAGCTTCTCCACTCTGCAGCTCCAAACCGTTTCATATTCTTCCTGAAAACCAGACCCAAAGGCCTATCAATATGGTTAGGTCTATGACAGCAGTGGCCCCACTCCCTGGCATCAATTTTCTGTGTTATTTTTTCTTGTTGTATGATGGGGAGGCATAGTATCAGGACTATGAGTTGATTGATCATATTGGGTCCACAGTCAGGAAGTAGAAAGAGATGACCATGCTCTAAAATGAATCGTGACAATTCTTCACATATTTGTGAATACACTAAAAACAATGATATTTTTGAATGCATGTGAATCATCTCAATATATCTGTATAAGAAGAAGTAAAAAGACAGTGTTTGTAGTTTCATTGGCATGTATGTAATGCATACACACATGCACACACAGCACATCCAGTATCTTTGCTAGTAATAGTTATAGGCTAAAAACAATCACACTAACTCAGTGTCCATAGCCATTCCTGATTTTTTAAAGGAAGAAGCAAACAACCCTTTTATATGAGCACAAACAAGGACATAATACATTTATGGTTTGCTGTGGGAAACTTATGAATGGAGGTAAAATAAATATGTTCCCACCATGATGCCCACAAAGGAAAACACAGGAAAAACAGAATAAGAATTTTCACCAAAGCTCCAAACTTCTACTTTTAATTTTTATTTATTTTTTATTTTTTAAATTTATTTTATGTGTATGAATGTACTGTCTGCATGCAGGTCTGTGCGTCCCTGTTGTGCAATGCCATGGAGGTCAGAAGAGGGGGTCGGATTCCCATGGAACTGGAGTTAAAGACTGTTCTCAACCACCATGTGGGTGCTAGGGATTGAACCCGGGTCCTCTGCAAGAGCAGTCGGTACTCTTAACCGCTAGGCTATCTCTCCAGCCCTACTGTTAATTTTTAAAGAGAACACTAACATATGAGACATTTCAAGTGACCAATAATTTCTTTATAAAAATAGTTTTTACATGGGCTGAGAAGATAGCTCAGTTGGTAAAGTGATTGCCTTGAGAGGACAAGGAGTCAAGTTTTATCTGCAGAGTCCAAGTTAAAAACCAAGTGTGGGGCTGGAGAGATGGCTGGAGAGATGGTTAAGAGCACTGGCTGCTTTTGGAGAGGACCTGGGTTCAATTCTTATCACCCACATGGCAGCTGACAACTATCTGTAACTCCAGTTTAAAGGGATCCAACACCTTGCCTGTGCAGGCATTGCATGACAGAGTGTACTTAACACATGCAAGAAATACACTCATAAGCATAGAATAAAAATAATAAATAGAATATTTTTAAGGTATATGATTGTAATCCCAGTGTGGGAGAAATAAAGACTAGTGGATCCCTGGGGCTTGCTGGCTTACCTAGCCTAATAAGTGAGTTTCAGGTTAGTGAGACATCCTATTTCCAAAAACAAGGTGGATGGAGCTGATAAGTGAAACTGAGTGTGACCTCTAGTTCAGATGCAGGGCCATGTACATGTTCATGCACCTTCTTTCCTTCATACACAATTAGTTTTAGTTCCTATAATTTAGCTGGGTGTGGTGGCACATTTAATCCCAGCACTAGGGAGGCGGAGGCAGAGGCAGGAAGATCTCTGTGAATTCAAGGCCAGCCTGGTCTACAGAGCAAGCTCCAGGCAATCTGGAACTAAAGGGATACTCTGTCTCAAAAACATCAAAATAATGTAATTTTTCAGAGGGGATTTTATCTTTTTTATTTTATTAAATTTTTCTCTTGTCAATTTGAATCACACACACAATTTGATACAAACATATATAATGCCTTTAAAATAGTTTTTGTTTTACAGGTATGAGTATTTTGCCACCATATAAGTGCACTCATATGTGCAATGGCCATGGAAGCCAGAAGAGGGCATCAGGTCCCCTGCAATTAGAGTTACAGACAGTTGTTAGCTGCCATGCAGGTTCTGGGAACTGAACTCAGGTTCTCTGTAAGAGCCACCAGTGTTTTTAAATGCTGGTCCATCTCTCCAGACTAACGTAGTGTAGTGCATCTGATTACCACCACCCTCACCCTCTTGTATTTCCTTCATACCACATGCCACAAGTCCCTTTCTTGCATTCAGGTTTTAAGTTGAACAGAATCACAGATCTTCTTTATGCGATCTCTCATATATAACTAAGCATATGTATGTATATATAAACATACATATGCTACTAATTTACATATATAATCCATCTTAAGGAATTACTGCTGCATATTTTTAATATTTTAAATGCTCCTTTTCCTCTTTGCTAGCTCTTGGAGGAACAAGCTTTCTCTTGGAAAATGGGTTCTTGGAAAATTCATTCAATGCAAATGAATGTTCTGGCACTTCTTCAAGGCAGATATTCATAGTTCATATATCTGAAATACTTTTATTTCCTGCCTCATATTTGAAAGCTATACATGTACTCATTGACCTTTGCCCACAGTACAAGATAGTCAGAACCTGCACACTCTGTTACCCTCACTCTGCATTGGGACTAGTCCCTTTTGGATTGCTCCAGGGCTCACTTCTACCCTGCTTAGCCAGTCAGAAACCATGCAGTCTTCACCTTCTTCCTGTTTCCCAAATAGGCCCTTTATACTGGTGGAGAGTTCTTGACTAGGTTTCCAGGAACCATCCCCTCCCTCCAATAAAAAATCAAAAGTGAGTGCTGAAGAATGAATCAATTAACTCTTCATAACTGATCAGCAGGCAATCAAGCTACAACAACAACAAGAAAAACGGAACCAGAATTCTACTCAACAAAGGCAGGCTAGAATTCCAACTCAGACACTCAACCAACCAAAGAAATTCATATTGAAATTTATATTATAAATTTTCCATTCCTAAATACATAAGTGAAGCAAAAAAAAAAGAAATTCTTATGCCCAAGTCATTATGTAAAAACACAAATAATATGAAAATCTAAAGTAATATGTCCCCAGTAAATCCCACCAGTCCTACAGAAGTGCTCTTCAATGACAAGGACCCAGAGGGACTCCAGAACACAGAACTTAAAAGAACAATCATTATAAAATAATTCACATTATAAAAGAATTCAAGGAATTTAAAGGACATATAAAGAACTCAAAGAGGATAGGAATAAACACCCAACTATATGAATGAAATGACAAAGACAATTCAGGCTTAAAAAGTGAATTCATGAGACAAAAATATTGAAGAAAACTCAAGCTACAGTGAAGATGGAACTGAAAAACTCACCAACAGAATGAATCAAATGTATAGCAGAATGTCAAGACTGGTAGGTAATGTTGGAAGAGAATATGAAAAATTAAAAATGAAAACAGGGATGGAATATGTGATTGCTGAGTCCATGGGGTCCAACAATGACTTGGTGTGAGATGTTTAAAAGCAGAAGCCTGTGTCTCCAGCCCCAGGCAGAGAGGGTAGCCACCCAAAGGAGCTGGGGCAAGGCTGGCTGGAAGGAAGTCCTGCAAAGGTACATGGCAGGGGACAGGAAAGCTGGGCCCCAAATGTTCCTCCTGTTTCACCCAGAGCCACAAGCAGCTTGGGAGGAAAAGAGGCAGGACCAGGAGGCAGCACTCCGTTCTGCACGCTCCTCCACCATGCAGCTCCAAGCACCCAGCTTCATTTCCTATGGAGTAGAACCTACATCCCATAATCTCCAAAGGGCTCTTCCTGTCTCCAGTGGGGCAGCAGCAGAAAGACCGCCTCCTTCTAGGTTCCTTGAGCCTAGCTGATGACATGGAAGGCAGCTTGGGCACTGGGCAGCCTCCATTCAGTCATGGCTGGTGTGGCACCTTGCCTACAAATCCAGGAGACTCAACAGCTCCCCACTTTGCTCTTCTGGAGGCTGGTGGTAGTTAACAGCCCCAGTCTCCATCCTCCCAACAGCCCATCCTTGGGCGGGAAGTGGGAAGGCCCCTAGTATGGGCACAGAGGGGAAGGTGGAGGAGGGGCCTGCCAGGACTGCTCAGTCTGGGCAAAGACTGAAGGAGGGAACTGGATATGGGATGAGAGGGAGAGGGCGGAGCTCTGTATGCTATGTAGTATGATGTGCAGAAAGCTCTTTTAAGAAAGTACTTGGAAGCACAAGACCAGTGTGCACCCTGTTGGGTGAGCAGAATTCACCCGTGTCCTGCAGAATGCCAACCTGCAAAAGACCAGGTGAAGCCTGCCTTCCTGGGGGCTTTGGGCACCCCTGTGACCCGTGGAGGCCTAGTATCACCTGGGACCTTCCAACCTCCAGGTCCCAGCATGCAACGTGGGCAGAGTTAGCCGCACACCACACAGCACAAGACCAGCATGTGCCCTGCCTGCAAAAGACCAGCCTAGAAAAAAAAAATAGACCAGCCTAGGGAAGTGGTGATGCAGAGGATCTAGCTGTGCAGCCATCATTGAGGTGCCAGAACCCAAAGAAAGAAATAAATAAATCCACATGCCAAAGACACACACAAAAAAACAACATGGGAAAAGCTCATAATAAATCCACATTGAACTCTACCAACCCTACAGAAGACTCCTACAATGATATCTCTCTGGAAGGAAACCAAGACACAGACTTTAGAAAAACAATTGTGGTCATATTCAAAGAAATTAGAGAACTAAGGGAAGAGAATGAAAAACTCAAGAAGTACCAAGAGGGTGATAATGACGATCTTTGGAAAGAACTAAGGGGAGAGATTGAAAAACTCAAGAAAGACCTAGAAAGAGATAATGACAAACATTGGAAAGAACTAAAGGGAGAAAATGACAAACTTCAGAAGGAAGTGGAAACACTGAAAAGATCCCAGGCTGAAAGGGAAAAAGAAAATGACCAATGAACCAAGGACCTACAAGATGAGAATGAGAAGCTCCAGAAGGAAGTGGAAACACTAAAGAAATCACAGGATGAAATGAAAAAGGAAATTGTATATTTATCCAATCAACAGGAAAGGATGGGGAAAAGCCTCAGAAGTAGAATGAAAGAAGCAGAAAAAAGAATATCAGACCTGCAGGATAACATGGACCAACTAGAATGCTCAAGTAACGATTATGAAAAATTTTAAAAAACAGAAGAGTGGAAAAACCAGGAAATGTGGGACACTGTGAAAAGACCAAACCTCCACATCATAGGGATAGAGGAAGGAGAAGAATCCCAAGACAACACTATTGACCAGATCTTTAACAGGATAATAGGAGAAAATTTCCCCAAATCGAAGAAAAATAAACCCATACAAATATAATAAGCACATAGAACACCAAACAGACAAGACCAGAAAAGAAATTCCCCACACCATATAATTGTTAAAACACTAGATGCTCAAAGCAAAGACAAAATACTGAAAGCCACAAGAGAAAAACAAGTTACAAATAAGGGGAAACCCATCAGAATCACAGCTGACTTCTCAATGCAAACTATGAAAGCTAGAAGAATGTGGACCAAAGTATTCCCAGTACTAAACAACTTTAGATGCCAACCCAGACTACTATACCCAGAAAAAATATCAATCATAGTTGAAGGAGAAAAAAGAATCTTTCATGACATGAACAAGATGAAAGAACACATGTCCAAGAAACCAACACTTCAGAAAATCCTCAAAGCAATCCAAAAAAAAGGGGGAAAGAAGCAACTATCCCTAAGCAATTAAAGAGAGAAAGCAACAAAATCATAACAGAGTAAATACAAACCAAGACCAAGAATGCAAACAAAAAATAAGGTAAAAGAAAGCAACACACGTCTCTCAATAATAACCTTAAATACTAATATTCTAAACTCCCCAATCAAAAGGCATAGAGTGGAAGAATGGATTAGGAAACTGAACCCTTTTATATGCTGTCCACAAGAAACCCATCTCATCCTCAAGGACAGACACCACCTTAGAGTGAAAGGATGAGGAAAAATATTCCAAGCAAATGGTACCAAGAAACAAGCTGGAGTGTCTATTCTAATATCAGACAAAATAGATCTCAAAGTAAAATCAATCAGAAGAGACAAATAGGGCCACTATATCCTTGTCAAAGGAACAATGAACCATGAAGACTTCACAATCCTAAATGTCTATGCACCAAACTCTGGTGCACCTAACTTTATAAATACAACTCTGCAGGATCTCAAAACACAGATTAATCCTAACACACCAAGAGTGGGAGACTTCAACATCCCACTGAGCTCCTTGGATAGATCAACAGGACAAAAAATAAACAGAGAGACATCAGAATTTAACAATACAATACACGAAATGGACCTCACAGACATCTATAGAGTATTCCACCCAAATACCAGAGAATATACTTTCTACTCAGCACCTCACGGAACATCCTCCCAAATCAACCACATAGTGGGGCACAAAAGGAACCTCATTAAATAGAAAAGGATAGAAAGTATTCAATGCATTCTATCAGACCACAGTGCAACAAAGCTCAATATGAACCCCAGAATAAATCCAACTAGCTACAACAACACATGGAGACTAAACAATACAATCCTGAACAATGAATGGTTCAGGGAAGAAATAAAGAGTGAAATAAAAGTATTCATGGAACTGAACAAAAAGACAATACAACACAACAAAACCTGTGGGATACTTTAAAGGCAGTCTTGAGAGGGAAATTTATAGCCCTAAATGCCCACATCAAAAAAGACAGAAAGGGAACAAATAAACGACCTGACACTGCAGCTAAAAACACTTGAAAGACAACAACAAATGAACCCTAAACACAACAGACATGAAGAAACAAAAATCAGAGCAGAAATCAATGAAATAGAAACAAAGAAAACAATACATAAAATCAACAAATCCCAAACCTGATTCTTTGAAAAAATAAACAAAATAGATAGACCTCTAGCCCATTTAACCAAGAGAGAGAGAGAGAGAGAGAGAGAGAGAGAGAGAGAGAGAGAGAG
>VZQC01011522.1:435569-480298 GCA_009823505.1 Rhizomys pruinosus
AGGTGAATATGCCTGAACTGAATTGTAATATAAAATAATTTTATATTACTCTAAAAGTTCTTGAATTGCTTAAACTTAAGAATTTTCATAGTCATTGGACACCTGCTATGAAGCCAGTATTACTACAATAACAAAACCACACAAAAACTAAAACTGTAGGGCAATATCTCTTCTAGAATTGAATAGCATTTTCAGCAAAGTGGTAAGATACAAAATAAATTAATAAAAATTACTAGCCTTTCAATAACAAACAGTCAAGGAAAGAGACCAAGGCAACGCTCCCATTTACAACTGCCTCAATGGAATAAAATATCTAGGAATAACCTAGCAAAAGACATTAATATCTCTATAGTAAAACTATCTCTTCTTTGAAAAAAGTGATTGAGGAAAGTACCAGGAGATGGAAAGACCTCCCATGCTCATGGATTGGTGGAATTGATATTGTAAAAATGACCATCCTATCAAAAGCTATTTTATAGATTCAATGCAGTCCCAATAAAATCCCATGACATTCTTCACATACATAGAAAAAAAAATCCTAAAATTCACATGAAGTGACCAAAGACTCCAGATAGCCAAAGCAATCCTGAGCTCAATGAGCAATGCCTGGGGTGATTACCACTCCCAGTTTTCAAGCTATATTACAGAGCTATAGTTATGAAAAACAACATAGTATTGGGACAAGAATAAAAATGTAGATCAATGGAACAAAATGGAAGACCCAAATATGAGTTCATGCAATTTTAGCCACTTGATATTTAACAAAGGTTCCAAGAATATACACTGGAAGAATGAAAGAGTGGACACCAGACTCTTCAACAAATGGTATTGAGAAAACTGAATAACCACATCTAGAAGAATGAAATTAGACCCATATCTACCATCCTGTACAAAAATCAACTCCAAATGGATCAAAGACTTCAATGTGAAACCTGGAATGCTGAGAACAGCAGAAAAAAGGGAGTACCCATAAGATATAAGTGCAGGAAAGGACTTTCTAAATTGGACATCAGGCACTCAGGAATTAAGGTAAAAAATTGACAAATGGGACCTCATTAAAGCAAAATGCTTCTGTACAACACAGGAAACAACCAATCTAGTGAAGAGGAAGCCTACAGAGCAGGAGAAAATCTTCACCAGCTCTACATCTGGCAGAAGATTAATAGTTAGAATATACAAAATTCAAAAAATAAAGAAAACAAATGATCCAGTTAAGCACGGGCTATGGCCAGACCTGGCGGCACATACCTTTAATTCCAGCATTTGAGAGGCAGAAGCTGGTGGATCTCTGTGAGTTTAAGGCTAGCCTGGTCCACAAAGCAAGGTCCAGGCCAGCTGGGGCTACAGGGAAACCCTATCTCAAAAAGAAAAAAAAAATGGGCTATGAATCTGTAGAGTTCTCAAAGAAAAAAAAAATGAGTAAGAAATACCTTTAAAAGTGTTCAAGATCCTTAATAATTAAGGAAATATAAATTACAACTACTTTAAGATTTTGTCTCATCTTAATCAGAATGGCCAAGATCAAAAGAATTAATGACACCAAATGCTGGTGAGGATCAGGAGAAAAGGGAGCCCTCATTCACTGCTCATGGGATTGCAAACTGGTGCAAACCACGTGGAAATCAGTATGAATAGCTCTTCAAAAACTAAAAATAAATCTACCATATATTCTGGTTATATCACCATGGCATACACCCAATGGACCACTCCATGGCATATACCCAAAGTACTCAATATCCTACTACAACGATAGTAGTAACAAACATGCTCAGCTGTTTTTCACTACTCTTTTTTTTTACAATAGCTAGGAAATGGAAACAAACTGTCCCTCAACCAATAAATGGCAATCCAAAATGTGGTATATTTACACAATGGTGAAAGTCCAAATCATGAAAAATTTAAGGTAAATGGATTGAACCTAGAAACTGTTATACTAAGTGAAGTAACATAGACTCAGTGAAACAAGATACATATTCGGTCATCTGTGGGTCCTAGCTCCAATACTTAGCTGTGATTCTGTAACTTGAAATAACTGAAGGAACCAAGAAAATGTAAAAGAACCATGGGGGTAAATGAGAAGGAGCCAGAGAGGGGGGACAGTAGGTATAAGTGTCATCGAGGGGTAAATGGGGCAATGGAGGATGTTTTAACTGGGGAGGGAATAGGGAGAAATACACAGGGGTAGATGGAAAAGAGATAAATAAGCTTAAGTGATCTGAAAAACCAGGGGAACTATGTCAGTTCTAACGACTACTGCAGAATACACATACAATATACATGAGTTCATGTGCTAGACATTTAAAGAAATGTTAAGTTGAAGTTCATTGGAAAAATTCACCCAACAATTTAACAATTTAAAATAAATCAATATACTCAAGAATAAGAATTAAGTATCTTAGCCAATGTGGGTTTAATTTAATTGATAATTTGAGTTCTGCACGTAGCAAAACAAAACTTTTTAATGCCCTCTAAAGAGAGAGTGATATCTTTAAGCAAATTTGTGTGAAGATGAAAATAGAACAAATGTTTAATTAGCAGTACCTGTTAATTAAAATTAACTTCCTTTATCTCAAAATCAAGGCTACAATGAAAAGAAGAGGCTTATTTACATGGAGGGAAAGGTAATTATTTTTATTGCCATACCGGCTTCAATTTCTGCACAAAGAATGCAATTCTCCACCCTTCTACCACTGGAATTTCTTCAAGGAAAACGCTGAGAATTGCATCCAAGTAGGACATCTTACCATGGGTAGAGAATTTTGTCTCTTACAAATTTTGTCTCTGACTAAAAGCTGTGCTAAGCTGGATAGTTAGCCCAGGGTTCACTGTTGTAACCTGGCTTAGTGGACAGGATACCAATAACCCCTCAATTGATTGTACTTTTTAGTAAAGAGCAGCACTTAACTGAAAGATTACAATGGAGAACTCTAGGTCCCCGGCTTCTCTGTTTTCCCATACAAGAGCAGTTTAGAAGCATCACTGTAATTTCTGGTGCAAATGATAAAAATGCAGCAGATCTAAAGTGTGGGTTGAATATTTGGTTTAATGTGGGGCCTGGGAAGTTTCATTAGGACTGTGGTCCTTATTTTCTTGCTATTAATCAAATGTGTTTCTTTTCATCTAGCTTTAATTCAGTTACGAACTTGCTTTGGCAAAGAGTGTTAATCAGTTCCTCGTATGTATCCTCTCCTTTACAGTAGTATAAGTATCCACTGAGCATACTGTTTCCCAGTCAAAACCCATCAATTTTAGCTTCTCTTGTTATGGGCATGTAACCGCATTATAGCCAGGTTTAGAAGTAAGGGCATGTTGCATTTCCATGTATACTTTGATAATATTTTTTTAAATTGTGGACATAAGAATATTTTGTAGCTGGGCTTGGTGGCACAAGCCTTTAATCTGAGCACCTGAGAGGCAGAGGCAGGTGGATCTCCAGGAGTTCAAGGCCAGCCTGGTCTACATAATGAGTTCCAGGTCACTTGAGGATACAGAGAAACCCTGACTCTAAAAAACAAAAAAATGTTTTTAAAAAAGTAAAAATAAAAAAGTTAAAAAAGAATATTTTGTAATCGGCAAAACTAAATCTTTAAATTTTGACACCAGAAAAAAAAGAGGTCCTTTCATTTGACCAAGAAATGATGATTATGTGATCTGCAAAATTCCCAACTGTAATATCCAGTACTTTTAGGGACTAGCATAACTTTACAGTGAGTGTAGGGCTGAAGCAGGCCAGTAATAGGAGTCCATGACTTCCTCCCTGCTCCTATGGCAAGTAGAGTTGCTTAATGTCAACCTTGGACACTCTCTTTTGGAGGGACCTCACAAGGACCCAGGTTCTTCCTGTTTTCTCTCAAGTTTCAAGTTGCCCTATTTCTTGGTGACACTTGTGCTGGAGCAAGAGAACTGCAAAATTTGGTGGTGGGAAAACCTAGAAATGATCCTAAGAATCTTATTACTTTGGGGGGCTGAGATTGTCCAGACCAAAGGCAAACAAAGAACCATGTACTGACTTTTCACATAAAACTTGAATCTTAAAAACCTATTGTATTAGTCACTTTTCTGTTGCTGTGATAAAGCACCATGACCAAGGAACTTATAAAAGGAAGAGTTTATTTGAGCTTACGATTGATGGTTCCAGGGAATTAGAATCCATTGTGGTGGGAGGCATGGCAGCTGGAGAGGCATGGCGGCTGGAGCAGTATGCCGAGGGTCACATCTTGCAAAGAGCACAGGAAGCAGAGAGAGGGCGACTGTAGACCACGATTCTTGTTAAGCTCACTAAGCCTGCCCCCAGTGACACACTTCCTCCAGCCCAGCCACACCCTCCAAGACCTCCAAAAACAGCGCCACCAACTGGAGACAAATGTCTGAATACCTAGAGCCTATGGGGAACACTCATCCAAACCACCACACCTATTCTCAGAAATCAAGATGTTACTTTATGGTTCAGATTATTATTTATGCAATTAGCTTATCTTATCTCATGTGGGAATGGAACTTTGAGTGTGGCTTGAATCGAGAAATTGTAAGACCTGTCCCTGGAGGTCTCCAGTTATCTGATATCTCTGTGGGTTTCCAGAGTTATCTGTAGCAGGAAGATTCGGGATATTACAATGATGATTCTTGCTTCGCCCTATCTCTGCAAAGTTCCAGGCCCGTTCCCTGGAGTCATTGAGCAGAATGTCACACCTCTAGTTACCTGTTCCACAAACCAGAGCTCTGCAAACCCCCCTGATTAGAACCAAGTTGGCTCACCCCTCCCTTCCACCTGCTCCCCAATTCCTTGCCCAAAGCACAGTAACCTTCAATATATAGACCTCACTGACAGAAAATAAACAGAGTTCCTATCCTCCCCAGTTCTCCACACATATGTGTGAGTCTTGGCTTATTTTTCTTATGGGTATTCTCTGGCAGTATTCCCTCCCCCTTCTTGTGGGAGCAAAGCCCAGAGACTGCCAACCTGTAAGCAGTAGGCAAGTCCTGGAGCTGAGCCAAAAAGGGAAGGACAGTGTGTGGAAGGAGGTCACACATGACTCAAAGACACCACACCTGAAAATTGGCACCCAACGTGGGGCTTTCCACCAAAGGAAGAAGGAAACAAAGGAAAAAGGTATTTATCAGGCTGTCTCTCTTAGCCCTGATTTCCCCCATGTGAGGGAAATCTCGGAGGGTTTTACCATAGAGACAAGGAGATACCCCCCTAACCAGGGTAGTCATGACCAGCTATGGTATATCTCTGTGGAATTTAACTCTTTTCCCACTAGAGATTAATCTTTGAATCTGCTTTAAGTCTCTGTCCTCTATCTCTCTTTATCATGGGTAACAAACATACATGTCAAAAAAACCCACAGGCTAAGAGAATAAAAACGCTCCTCAAGAGTCGAGGAGTTAAAATTTCCACAAAGGAAGCTGCCTCCTTTTGGAGTGAGACTGCCCCGTGGATGTCCCCTGCAGACTTATGGAGTTCAGAATCCTGGACGCGTGTGGTACAGGATGCTAGATAGTGAGAAAATGCCCCAGCATCTCTCACTTTCTTGCCTCTACTACCTGCGGTGGGCCAAACCACACCAGGAAAGGAAAACAACAAAATTAAATCACAGACCCCCTCCTCTCAAGAACCTGCTAAAACTCCCCTTGAGCACTGCAATAAAATTCCTTCTGAAAGCCCCCAAGCTTCAGACCCGTAAAAATAGAAAAGGATAATAAAAACATCCAAGTGGCTAGCCTTAACCTTTCCCCTAGTTATCAGCCACTCCCTGTCAAGAGGCCAGAAACACCTTCAGCTTCCTCCCTCTCTGCTACAGAAAAACTGTGCCAGATTTGGGATACCCCAGATCTTCAATTACAGGTGTTCTCTGTTAATTTAGCTCCAACTAGGGCTCGCCCTCTAAACTGGTACCTGTACCAGGCAAGTGAGTTGAAAGAACTCAGGCAAGCAGTCAGGGAGGATGGCATTCAGGAACCATGGATGAAATCCATTCTCAAGAGCTTTTGCGCTTCTCTTAACACTCCACAGGACTGGAGAGATATTTGTAGATCTGCACTCCCAGGTCCACTATTTTTATAATGGGAAGCACTATACAGAGACGAATGTCTCCTATAGGTTTAGAGAAATCAAGGGCAACCTAACATAGACTGGGGTTATGAGCAGCTCTTTGAAGAAGATTTTAGCACAGGGATGCAACAGGCTGGACTGGCCCCAGGGTATTCGACCAGGTCAGCCTTTGTGCCCTACAGTCCTGGGATAGAATTACACCACCCACTGACTCTCAGGCCAGTTCATTATTATTTCTTAGGCAAAAACCTGAGGAACCCCTATCTGACTTTATCTTAAGAACTAAAAGCAGCCTAGAAAGGAGTATCCCCAATTTTACAGCCAGAAAGCTACTCCTCAAAAATATTGTTTGGGAGGAAATGAATTCCAAGTGCAGACAAGCATGCCAGGGATTAAAAGATGACCATTATGACAGGTGGATAATGGCAACTCAGGACGTGGGCACAGCCTCCCACAAAGCTAATTACCTAGCTCAAGCCTTTTCAGCTGCTGTCACCACAAATGAGAAATGTTTTAACTGTGGAGACAGAGGTCATTGGAAAAGACAGTGCCCAAAAGCACCAGTCTCTCCCCGAGGGCCTCCTGAATGCCCCCCACATGTTCTCTGCCTCCGGTGTAAAAAAGGATATCATTGGAGGAAAGATTGCCGCTCAAACTATGATAAAGATGGGAAAAAATTGCCACCTTTAAACTCCTAGACAGGCAGCCCCTAGCCCAGGGAAAAAAGAGGGAAAAGGAGTCTGCATGCCCTCTGGGAAGCACCTTCAGAAAGTTCACATCCTCCACTGATGATTAAAATTGGGGGGAGGTCTTTTAAATGTTTGATAGGTATAGGGGCAGATAGAACCATTGTAAAACAGCAAGAAATACCCCCTGACTCGCCCTTAATTTCTAGGAATAGGAGGACCCTTACAGTCTTACATAACTAAAAATGTTTACACCTGGGAAGACCCTGATGGAAACACGGGTCAAATTCACCCATTAATAGCACCCACTAATATCAATCTGCTAGAGTGAGATATTTTAGAGGCTTTGGATGTATTTATTGCCACTCCAAATGAGAACAACCATGCCCAGACTGGGGGAAAATGCCTCCATCATCTTAGCAAGAAGCACTCCCAATCCTGAGAGTCACTGCAGAGTATTCTCCCCCTCGTCTGGACTGGAAGTCAGATGATCCAGTCTGGATTGAGCAGTGGCCCTTACCAGGGGAGAAATTACAAGCTCTGCAAGACTTAGTCAGGGAACAATTTTCATTGGAACCTATCTGTACATCTCGCAGTCCTTGGAACATCCCTGTGTTTGTCATAAAAAAGACAACAGGAGGTTGGCATTTCTTACAAGACCTGTGAGCCATTAACATAACTATGCATGTATGGGAGTCACCACAGAGGGGTCTCACCCTTGCCTCTGCTATTCCAGCTAACACCCCTCTGCTAGCTCTAGATATAAAAGTCTATTTCTTTTCCATCCCCCTCCATGCTGAGGATTGCAAGCAGTTCACTTTCTCAGTTCCTGCAATTAACAATTCAGGTCCAGCAACTCATTGTACTGTCCTGCCACAAGGCATGGCCAACAGCCCAACGCTCTGCCAAGAGGTGGTAGCAGCGGCTCTTAAACCCCATATGGAACAAGTTCTGCAAGTCTTCCATTATATGGAAGACATTTTAGTTTGGGGTGAATCATCAACTGACCCAGCAACTTTATTTATTTATTTTTTTTATTAATTTTATTTATTTCTGTATGTGTACGAATGTACTGTCTGCATGCAAGTTTGTGCACCCATGTCATGCAATGCCACAGAGGTCAGAAGAGGGTGTAGAATTCCCCTGGAACTGGAGTTCTCCTGGAGCTGGAGTTTCAGATGGTTCTCGGCCACCACGTGGGTGCTGGGGATCGAACCTGGGTCCTCTGTAAGAGCGGTCGGCGCTCTTAACTGCTAGGACATCTCTCCAGCCCTGACCCAGCAACTTTAAAGGACGGGCTTGTATCACCATCCTTAGAAGCTTTTGGATTTAAAATAGCCCATGCTAAGGTTCAAATGATTCCCCCAATTCATTTCCTAGGAACTGAAATTTCTCTCACTGCAGTGAGACCTCTCAAACCTGTACTCTCCCTTCCTCCCAAGCTCATGCTATCATCCCTTCAGTCCTTCCTAGGAAATCTCAATTGGCTTCGCCCACGGCTGTCCATCCCCACCAAAATGCTACGGCCTCTCTTTGACCTTCTTGAACATGACAGGGACCCAGATTCCAGGTGAAATCTCACAGCAGAAGCCTCAGAAGCTTTGTCTGAAGTCAACCGAGCTCTCCAGAGAATGGCTTTAGCACGTTTCACACCCTTCCTTCCTGTGCAGCTGCTTATTTTTAACACTACCCCCAGGCTTGTAAGGGCCCTTTACCAATCCAGGGGAGTACTAGAGTGGCTGCACACGCCCAAAGGGGGAACTCCCAGACTGTTAACTGAAATGGATTCTTTAGCTGCCATGATAAGAAATGGGAGAGAACATTCGCTGCAAGCTCTGGGGAAGGAGCCTGATGTCATAGTGACACCCTTCTCCTTCCTGGATATCCAGTGGCTGATGCGAAATCATATTCATATAGCTGTAAGCCTCATGAGATTTCCAGGACAGATAGGAAATCACTACCCTAACGACAGGTGGGGATTTTGATTGGGATTGCATTGAATCTGTATATCAATTTGGGTAAAATGGACATGTTTACTATATTAATTTTCCCAATCTATGAGCATGGGAGGTCTTTCCAACTTTTGATGTCATTCTCAATCTCCTTCTTCAGGGCTTTAAAATTTTTGTTATAGAGGTCTTTGGTGTCTTTGGTTAGGTTTGTTCCCAGGTATATTATTATTTTTGAGGCTATTGTGAGTGGGAAGGTCTTCTTATATTCCTTCTCCACTTGTTTATTGTTGGTGTAAAGAAAGGCTACTGATTTTTCTAGGTTAATTTTGTAGCCTGACACTTTACTAAAATTCTTAATCATTTCCAAAAATTTTCTGGTGGAGTTTTTAGCATCCCTTAGGTAAACTATCATATAATCTGCAAAAATGGATAGCTTACCTTCTTCTTTTCTGATTAGTTCTCCTTTAATTTCCTTCTCTTGTCTTATTGCCCTAGAAATGGAGTTTTTCATGTTTTACTCCATGTATTTTAGATTATGAGTTTGCAGGGCTGGAAAGATAGCCTAGCAGTTAAGATCACTGACTGTTCTTGCAGAGGACATGGGTTCAATCCCCAGCACCCACGTGGTAGCTAAGAATCGTCTGTAACTCCAATTCCAGAAGAACTCCAGGTCAAGGGGAATCTGGGACCCTCTTCTGACCTCCGCAGCATTGCACGAAATGGGTGCAGAGACGTACATGCAGACAGTACCTTCATACACATACAAAAATAAAAATAAAATTAGATTATGAGTTTGCTATGAGCCAATGGGAACAAGGAGTGGAAGGTTATGCTTTAAAAAATATATGTTTTGGTGTCAAGTTGACAAGGGATGGAGTTGTAATGGTTAATCTTAATTGTCAAATTGATGGGATTTAGAATCACCATGGAAATAAATCTCCCATAATTTCTATGAGGGAATATTTTAGTTAGGTTAATGGGAGTCTGAACTTGCACCCTAAATGTGAATGGTACCATGCCATGGACTGGGTCCTGGGCTGAAAAGGAGAAAGTCAGCTGAGCATAAACTTTCATCATTTTCTGCTTCTTGATTTTGGATGCAATATGAGCAGCTGCCTCTGGCCCAAGACTCTATAACTTCCTTGCCACAATGGACTGTGCTCTTAAACTATGAAACAAAATAAAACCCAGCTTCTTAAAATCACTGTTGTTCAGTATTTCATAAAATAAACAGTTAATCCAACAACCATTTGAGTACATGGTATAAACTAGTAAGAAGAAATAAAAAGGAATTTTGAGGTTTCTCAGGCTTGCCAAGTGGATTAGTTACTTTTCCATTTTCATAAACTGTGACCAAGGCAACTTATAGAAAAAGAGTTTATTGGGTTTATGGTTCCTGAAGGTTAAGACTCTGTATTAGTCACTTTTATGTTGCTGTGATAAAACCACCATGACCAAGGGAACTTATAAAAGGAAGAGTTTATTAGAGCTTATGATTGAGGGTTCCAGGGAATCAGATAAAAAATGTGTGATTCAATGAGAAACAAATAGAAGACCCAAATAATGAGTTCAAAGTGAAAAAAAGCAATTTTACGGCCACTTGATATTTTACAAATGGTTCCAAGAACTATACACTGGAGAAATGAAAGAGTGGACATTATCCCTCAGAATTTACAGCTTCACAAATCGTGATTAATCGGAGAAAAAATCTGAACTAACACACTACACTGATTTCTACGAAGAGAATGTCAAATTAGACCCATATCTACCATTCGATCTCTGTACAAATAAGCAACAATCCAAATGATCAAGGAATTCAATGGAGGAGACCTTGGAATGACGGAACAGGTGGCACGAAAAAAACGGGAGATACCCCATAAGATATAAGATGTGCGGAGGAGGGCTAGGAACTTTTTCGTAGGAATGGGACAGTCACAAGGCACAAAGAACATAAGGGTCAGGAGGGGTTAACGGTAATTAGAGAAAATGACCAAAGTGGGTACCTGGGTCCCACACAAGACAAATGCTTCGTGTGACAACACAGAACAACCATCTAGTAGAGAAGCACTACAGAGCAGAGAAGCGTGGATCATAGTCCACCAGCTCTACACATGGCGAAGATTACAACAATAGTATTTATGAATATGTCAAAACGTTCAAAAAATCATTAAGATAAACACAAATAATCCAGACTTAACGGCACGGGCGTATGTCCAGACCCTGGCGGCACCATGACCTTAATCCAGCATTTTGAGAGCAGACGCTGTGTGATCCGTTCTGTTTAGCGTGTTTAAGCTAGCCGGGCTGGCGTCGTTCACAAAGCAAGATCGGTCCACGGCCCATGCTGGGGTGGCTAACAGGGAAACCCGTATCAATCAAAAAAGAAAAAAAGAAATAAAGGGCCTATGGATCTGGTAGAGAGGTTCTATCTAAGATGAAAAAAAAATGCTAAATCAAGAAATACCTTAAAAGTGTTCAAGATCCTTAATAAGTAAGTTAAGGTGAAAATAATAAATTACAACGACTTTAAGAGCTTTTCTCATCTTACGTCAGGGAAAGTGTGAGCTAAGATATTACAAAGAGGGGGGAATATTAATCGCGTGCGGAACGAGTGATGGAAAAAACGATAGGCGAGCCTACTTAAAGGTGATACACCCAGGTTGTAAAACGTTGCGCGCGCTGCTGGACGTGGCGACGGATGCACAGTGTCGAGAACGCATTGGGTGATCGCCATGCAGCTCTTTCCTCTACTCCAGTACTGCTCTCATAAAAGCGGTGGAATCTAGGTCAAAGCGGGCATGCAGCCAAAGACCACGTTGATGCAATTGCGGACGATAGGCGATTACTCTTCAAAAACTAAAAATAAATCTACCAAACCATATTCCTGGTTAACACCAGGGGCATAACACCCAATGGACCACTCCATGGCAATACCCAAAGTACTCAATATCCTACTACAACGATAGTAGTAACAAACATGCTCAGCTGTTTTTCACTACTCTTTTTTTTTACAATAGCTAGGAAAATTAAGGAAACAAACTGTCCCTCAACAATAAATGGAAATGAAGCCAAAATGTGGGATAATTTTACACAATGGTGAAAGTCCAAATCATGAAAAAATTTAGGAGATTAATGGATTGAACCTAGAACTGTTTAATAAGAAGCAATTAGAAGTAGCAGTAGACCAGTAACCAAGATACATATTCGTCATCGTCCTGTGGTCCTAAGCTCCAATACTATTAGCTGTGATCTGTAACTTGAAGTAACTGAAGGAACCAAGAAAATGTAAAAGAACCATGGGGGTAAATGAGAAGGAGCCAGAGAGGGGGGACAGTAGGTAGGATTAAAGTGTCATCAGGAGGGGAATTGGGGCAATGGAGGATGTTTATAAAAACTGGGGAAGAAGGAAGGAGAATACAAACAGGGGTAGATGGAAAAGAGATAAATAAGCTTAATGATGATCTGAACCCAGGGAAGAACTAGATATGTGTTCAACGACACTAAAAAAACAGAAATACACAACAATATACATGGAGTTCATGTGCTAAGACTCGTTAATAAGAAAGTGTTAGTTGAAGTTCATTGGAAAAAATTCACCCAACAATTACATTTAAAAAATAAAAATCAATATACTCAAGAATGAATTAAGTATCTTAGCCAATGTGGGTTTAATTTAATTGATAATTTGAGTTCTGCACGTAGCAAAACAAAACTTTTTAATGCCCTCTAAAGAGAGAGTGATATCTTTAAGCAAATTTGTGTGAAGATGAAAATAGAACAAATGTTTAATAGCAGTACCTGTTAATAAAATTAACTTCCTTTATCTCAAAATCAAGGTCTACAATGAAAAGAAGAGGCTAATTTACATGGGGGAAAGTAATTATTTTTACTTGCACATACCGGCTTCAATTTCTGCACAAAGAATGCAATTCTCCACCCTTCTACCACTGGAATTTCTTCAAGGAAAACGCTGAGAATTGCATCCAAGTAGGACATCTTACCATGGGTAGAGAATTTTTGCTTCTACAATTGTCTCTGACTAAAAGCTGTGCTAAGCGGGATAGTTAGCCACGGGTTCACTGTTTGAAACCTGGCTTAGTGGACAGGATACCAATAACCCCTCAATTGATTGTACTTTTTAGTAAAGAGCGACACTTAACTGAAAGATACAATGGAGAACTCTAGGTCCCCGGCTTCTCTACTTTATTCTCATACAACAGCAGTCGAGCCACACTGGTAATACCTTCTGTAAGCAATATGACTAAAAAATGCTCAGGTCCACCCTGGTTACTTCACTAAGTTGAGCTTGAAATACAATTGAGTAATGCTGACGCGGCCTGGGATTTACATGCGCTGGACTGTGTCCATTTTTTCTTTATTAATCTGGTGTTTCTTTTCACACTCGTCAGCTTTACTGTCCCGTAGCCCTCTACGAACGTTGGCTCTTGGAAACGAGTGGTTAGGGATCTTCATTAAGGGTACCGGTGTCCGTAAGAGTAGTGAGGTAATTGTATAATGATCAAATATGTTTACCCAGTCTATTACGGCTCATCAATTTTAGGCTTCTGACGTCTTATGGGCATGTACGCATTTATGCGCAGTTTCCATGTAAGTGCCGGCATCCTTAGCATTATAGTATCGACGCGGATCATTAGTTACATGGCCAGAACCTATTTTACTTCTCGGTATGCATGTACGATTATATCCGGTAAGGAGGCATGTTGCATTAGACTTGGACTAATATTTTTACAGGACATAAGATGTGTGCTGGCTTGGTGGGCACAAGCCTTTAATCTTGAGCACCTGAGAAGGCAGAGGCAGGTGGATCTCCAGAGTTCAAGGCCAGCCTGGTCTACAGAATGAGTTCGAGGTAAACACTTGAGGATACAGAGCAAACCCTGACCTCTAAAACAAAAAAAAAAATTTTTTAAAAAAAGTAAAAATAAAAAAGTTTAAGAAAATATTTTGTAATTCGGCAAAACTAAATCTTTAAATTTTGACACCAGAAAAAAAAGAGGTCCTTTCATTTGACCAAGAAATGATGATTATTGTGATCTGCAAAATCCCAACTGTGAATTATCCAGTACTTTTAGGGACTAGCATACTTAATACAGTGAGTGTAGGGCTGAAGCAGGCCAGTAATAGAGAGTCCATGACTTCCTCCCTGCTCCTATGGCAAAGTAGAGTTGCTTATGTCACCTTGGACACTCGCTTTTGGAGGGACCTCACAAGGACCCAGGTTCTTCCTGTTTTCTCTCAAGTTTCAAGTTGCCCTATTTCTTGGTGACACTTGTGCCGGAGCAAGAGAACTGCAAAATTTGGTGGTGGGAAAACTAGTATAATGATCCTAAGAAGTCTATATTAGCTTTGGGGGGCAGAGATTGTCCCAGACCAAAGCAAACAAAGAACCAGGTACTGACTTTTCACATAAATGAATCTTAAAACCTATTGTATTAGTCCACTTTTTCTGTTGCGTGATTAAATGCACGCATGGAAAACAAGGAAGCTTAAAAGGAAAGAGTTTTATTTGAGTTACGATTGGATGTTCCAGGGAATTAGAGTCTCCATTGTGGTGGGAGGCCATGGCACTGGAGAGGCATGGCGGCTGAAGCAGTATTGCACAGGAAGTCACATCTTCAAAAAATGAGCACAGAGAATGCATAGAGAGGGGACTGTAGACCACCGATATCTTGTTATAGTCAACTAAGGCCTGCCCCCAGATGAACACGTTCCCTTCCAGCCCAAGCCACAAACCCTCACAAGACCTCCAAAAACAACTGCCAGAACAACTGAGACAAATGTCGAAAGTCCTAGAGCCTATAGGGACACTATCCAAACCACCACACCTATTCTCAGAAATCAAGATGTTACTTATGTGTTCGATTATTATATTTATGCAATTAGCTTATCTTATCTCATGTGGATGAAGTGGAACTTTGAGTGTGGCTTTGAATCGAGAAATTGTAAGACCTGTCCATGAATGGTCTCGACAGTAAAATCTGATATCTCTGTGGGATTCAAGAGTATCTGTAGGGCATGGAAGATTTCGGGATAATGTACAAGATGATTCCCTTTGCTAAAGTCGCCCCGGTATCCTGCTAAAGTTCCAGGCCCGTTCCCTGGAGTCATTGAGCAGAATGTCACAAAGGAGGGGCCTCTAGTTATACTGTTTGCACAAAAGAGCTCTGCAAAGCCCCCCCTGATTAGAACCAAGTTAGCTCACCCCTGTTCCCTCCACCTGCTCGCCGCAATGTCCTGCCCAAAGCCACAGTAACCCCTTCATAGTATAGACCGCCACTAGACAGCAATAAACAGAGTTCCGTATCCTGTCCCAGTCTAAACCACACACATAGTGTGTGAGTTCGTTGGCTTATTGTTTCTTATGGGTATTCTCGTGGCAGTATGCCCTCCCAACCTGTCTTAAGGAGCAAAGCCCAGAGACTGGCCGCAACCTGTAAGCAATGTAGGCGAAGTCCTGGAGTATGAGCCAAAGAAGGGAAGGATCAGAGGCTGTGTGGAAGGGCGGTCAAGCATATCTCAAAGACACCACACCTGAAAATTGTGCACCCAACGTGGGGTGCTGTTCCACCAAAGAGAGAAGGAAACAAGAGGAAAAAGGGTAGATTTATCAGGCTGTCTCCTTAGCCCTGACCCCAGGTGGAGGGAAAATCGCGGAGGGTTTTGACCATAGAGCAGAGGAAGAAACCACCCGTAACCAGGTAAAGAGATCAGGTGAGGGGGCCAGCGCTATGGTAGATATCGCATGTGGGAATTCAATCTTTTCCACTAGAGATTAATCCTTTGAATCTGGCTTTAGTCCCTCTGTCCTCTATCTCTCTTTATCATGGGTAACAAACATACATGTCAAAAAAACCCACAGGCTAGAGAAATAAAAACGCTCGCTCAAGAGGTTCGAGAGGAGTGTAAAATAAGTTCCACAAGCAGGAAGCTCTTGGAGGAGACTCTTTTTTGGAGTGAGACTCTTATATCTCCTGGAATGTCCCCCTGCAGACTATGAGTTCAGAATCCTGGGGACGACGATGTGGTAGCAGCAATGCTAGATAGTGAGAAAATGCCGCCAAAGCATCTCTCACTTTCTTGCCCTACTGACCGTGCGGTTGGGGGGGGGCCAAACCAGCGAAAAAGGGAAGGAAAAAACAAACCAATAAAGAGAAAACAACAAAATAAATCACAGACCCCCTCCTCTCAAGATCCTGCTAAAATTCCCTTTGAGAACCCCAATAAAATTTCCTTTGGAAGCCCCCAAGCTTCAGACCCGTAAAAATAGAAAAGGATAATAAAAACATCCAAAAGGCTTGCCTTAACCTTTCCCCTAATCATCAGCCACTCCCTGTCAAGAATCCAGAAACACCTTCACCCTCAAACTCTTCCCTCTCTGCTACAGAAAAACTGTGCCAGATTTGGGATACCCCAGATCTTCAATTACAGGTGAACCCTGTTAATTTAGCTCCGACTAGATCTTGCCCTCTAAACTGGTACCCATAAACGTCAAGTGAGTTGAAAGAACTCAAGCAAGCAGTCAGAGAGAGGAGTGGGGCATGCAGGGAACCATGGAGTTAATCCATTCTCAGATCTTTGCACTTCTCTTAAACTCGCACAGGACTGGAAGAGATAGGTGTATCTGCACTGCCCAGGTCCACTATTTTTATAATGGGAAGCACTATACAGAGACGAATGTCTCCTATAGGTGTTGTAGAGGAGATCTAGAGATAGCCTACGGTTAAGAGCACCAAGGCCGACGCTCTTGCAGAGGACCCCGGGTGCGAGAAAAGTCCCGCAGCACCTACATGGCGGTGAGAACCGTCTTTAATGCCAATTCCAGGCGAACTCCAGTTCCAGTGGAAGCCGACACCCTCTTCCTACCTCCGCGGCATTATCACGACACGGTGCACAGAGACCCGGGGACCTGCATGTCAGACGTAAACATTCAAGTAACAGTGCAAAAATAAAAAAAAAAAAATAAAAAAAAAAAAAAAATTGTAAAAAAAAAAAAGGAGAATCAAGGCAACCTAGACAGTATACTGGGGTTATGAAGCAGCGCTCTTTTTAAAAGGAAGATTTAAGCACGTTATGCAACAGGCTGGTCTGGCCCCAGGGTACTTTGATCATGTCTGCCTTTGCTCCCTACAGTCCTGGGATAGAATTACACCAACCACTGAATCCCAGGCCAGTTCATTATTATTTCTTAGGCAAAAACCTGAGGAACTCCTGTCTGGCTTTATCTTAAGAACTAAAAGCAGCCTAGAAAGGAGTATCCCCAATTTTACAGCCAGAAAGCTACTCTCCGCCTCAAAAAATATTGTTTGGGAGGAAATGAATTCAGAGTGCAGACAAGCATGCCCAGGGCTTAAAAGATGACCATTATGACAGGTGGATAATGGCAACTCAGGACGTGGGCACAGCCTCCCACAAAGCTAATTACCGAGCTCAAGCCTTTGCAGCTGCTGTCACCACAAATGAGAAAATGTTTTAACTGTGGAGACAGAGGTCATTGGAAAGACAGTGCCTAAAATCACCAGTCTTCCCGAAGGGCGCCTCCTGAATGCCCCCCACATGTTCTCTGCCCCCGGTGTAAAAAGGATATCATTGGAGGAAAGATTGCCACTCAAATATAGGAAAGATTGCTGCTCAAACTACGGTAAAGATGGGAAAAAATTGCCACCAGTTTAAACTCCTAGACAGGCCAGCGCCCTAAACCAGGGAAAAAAGGTGGAAAAAGAGTCAGTGCACGTCCTCTGGGCAGCACCTATTTTGGAAGGCTTACATCCTGCACTGACGATTACAATTGGGGGGAGGTCTTTTAAAAGTTTGATAGATACAGGGGCAGCTAGAACCATTGTCAAACACAAAGAAACATACCCACTGCCTGGCCCTTTATTTTAGGATAGGAGGACCCTTTCAGTCTTACATAACTAAAAAATGTTTACACCTGGGAAGACCCTGATGGAAAAACAGGTCAGATTCGCCCATTAATAACACCCACTAATATCAATCTGCAAGGGAGAGATTTTAAGAGGCTTTGGGATGTGTTTATTTATTGCCACTCTAAATGAGAACAACCATGCCCGACTGGGGGAAAATGCCTCCAACATCTCAGCAAAAAGCACCCCCAATCCTAAGGGTCACTGCAGAATATTCTCCCCCTTGTTTGGACTGGAAGTCAGATAATTCTGTCTGGATTGAGCAGTGGCCATTACCAGGGGAGAAATTACAAGCTCTCCAAGACTTAGTCAGGGAACAATTTTCATTGGAACGTATCTGTACATCTCGCAGTCCTTGGAACATCCCTGTGTTTTGTCATAAAAAAGAACAACAGGAGTTGGCATTTCTCTTACAGGACCTGTGAGCCATTAACATAACTATGCATGTATGGGAGTCACCACAGAGGGGTCTCACCCTTGCCTCTGCTATTCCAGCTAACACCCCTCTGCTAGCTCTAGATATAAAAGTCTGTTTCTTTTCCATCCCCCTCCATGCTGAGGATTGTGAGCAGTTACTTTCTCAGTTCCTGCAATTAAAAACTCAGGTCCAGCAACTCATATTGAGTGGACTGTCCTGCCACAAAGCATAGCCAACAGCCCAACGACCGCGCTGCCAAGAGGGTGGTAGCGAGCGGCTCTAAACCCCATATGGAAGAGCAAGTTCTGCAAGAGTCCTGTCCTTCCATGTATAATGGAAGAACAATTAGTTTGGGGATCATCACAACTAGCTAAGATCAAGAAAACAAAAGACAACAGATGCTGAAGGGATTGTGGGGAAAGGGGAACACTCATCCACTGCTGGTGGGAATGTAAACTTGTACAACCACTATGGAACGCAGTGTGGGGAACCCTTAAAAGACTCAGAATGAGCCTACCACCTGACCCAGTCATACCACTCCTGGGAATATGCCCCAAAGACTCATCCTACTGCAAAGATACATGCACATCCATGTTTATTGCAGCTCTCTTCACAATAGTGAAGAGCTGGAACCAACCCAAATGCCCCTCAACAGACCAGTGGATGACAAAAATGTGTTACATCTACACAATGGAATACTATTCAGCAGTAAGATGGCCTTATGAACTTTGCAGGTAAATGGATGGAGCTCAAAGCCATTATGCTGAGTGAAGTAACACAGTCCCAGAAAGACAAACAGAGGATGTTTTCCCTCATTTGTGGATGCTAACACCAAATCCCCCAGATGAAAGGCAAGCTGAATGACATTATGGTTATATTTCTGTTCATCTGAAAGCAACTATGTTGTTATAATGTGAATCTCTCAATGGGCTCTAGAATCCACCAACCAATTATTTTCAGACTCTGTAATTACTGTATATGGGTGAAGAGAATGTATCCATATTTTAGAGTAATATAAAATTAATGGGGGAAAATGTGAATCCCTAAACATAAAAAAACACCGAGAGAAAGATGCAGGACAGTTATGGCAGAATGCATGATCTGGGATGGGGTGGGGTAGGGTGGGGGGAAGGGAAAGGGGAATATGCCTGAACTGAATTGAAAAATGATGTATGAAATACACAAAACATCAATAAAAAATTACCTTGGAGAAAAACAGAAGAGAAAATTTCCAAGCTCTAAAAATAAGTAAGTAAGTAAATAAATAAATAAATCGTAAAAAAAAAAAAAAAACCAGAAAGTACTTGGTACTTTGGTATATTAGTGTTCCAAGTTCTGGATGTGTTTATCAAATAGAAAAACTAGCCTGGACTTGGATGGTCACCTGTTTTGCAGTTTCCCTTGAATAGAAAAGTAAGTCGCCATAACTATTGATACTTTACTAGAAAACATTCTGTTATACTTAAAGGGACGTTTGAAGAAACTTATTTGGAAACTAGTTTTCAAGTAAGGTGACAGTTTTTGACATAATACTGTGTATATTCTCATCCATTTCTGAGCGTGGGATGTGTATATGTAGCTTAGCTCTGAGTTTACTGTGCTGATTAACAGGTACTTGTAAAAATAGCTAAATTACTTATCATCTTGTAGTATGACATAATATGAAGAAAATATCCAAATCTTCCTCCAAATGAAGAGTGAATACAATATGAAAATCACAAGAGACCAAAATCAGCATGTTTGTAAATTATGACAGACTTAAAAATTCATCTAGTTTTCAACATACGTTAGTCCTTAAATGTGGTTTGGACACTTTTGTCTTTAAGTTGAACCAGTGTTCATTGTTCCAGGCTTTCTGTGGTTTGTATACCAGTTTTCCCTACAAGTTTTGTTTTGATTTATTGTGTTTTTAAGCATCACTCCCTTTTGTTGGTAAACAAAGCCTTTACTATCATCGCTACTCTTGCTCGCAGAAGCTCAATATATAAAAGTTTTCTCTAATTTTCATCACGCATTCCCTATTTGGAAATTTAAAGTTCTGTGTTCTTTTAGAGTAATATAAAATTAATGGAGGAAAATGTGAATCTCTAAACATAAAAAAAGACTGAGAGAAAGATGCAGGACAGTTATGGCAGAATGCATGATCTGGGATGGGGTGGGTGGGGTGGGGGGAAGGGAAAGGTGAATATGCCTGAACTGAATTGTAATATAAAATAATTTTATATTACTCTAAAAGTTCTTGAATTGCTTAAACTTAAGAATTTTCATAGTCATTGGACACCTGCTATGAAGCCAGTATTACTACAATAACAAAACCACACAAAAACTAAAACTGTAGGGCAATATCTCTTCTAGAATTGAATAGCATTTTCAGCAAAGTGGTAAGATACAAAATAAATTAATAAAAATTACTAGCCTTTCAATAACAAACAGTCAAGGAAAGAGACCAAGGCAACGCTCCCATTTACAACTGCCTCAATGGAATAAAATATCTAGGAATAACCTAGCAAAAGACATTAATATCTCTATAGTAAAACTATCTCTTCTTTGAAAAAAGTGATTGAGGAAAGTACCAGGAGATGGAAAGACCTCCCATGCTCATGGATTGGTGGAATTGATATTGTAAAAATGACCATCCTATCAAAAGCTATTTTATAGATTCAATGCAGTCCCAATAAAATCCCATGACATTCTTCACATACATAGAAAAAAAAATCCTAAAATTCACATGAAGTGACCAAAGACTCCAGATAGCCAAAGCAATCCTGAGCTCAATGAGCAATGCCTGGGGTGATTACCACTCCCAGTTTTCAAGCTATATTACAGAGCTATAGTTATGAAAAACAACATAGTATTGGGACAAGAATAAAAATGTAGATCAATGGAACAAAATGGAAGACCCAAATATGAGTTCATGCAATTTTAGCCACTTGATATTTAACAAAGGTTCCAAGAATATACACTGGAAGAATGAAAGAGTGGACACCAGACTCTTCAACAAATGGTATTGAGAAAACTGAATAACCACATCTAGAAGAATGAAATTAGACCCATATCTACCATCCTGTACAAAAATCAACTCCAAATGGATCAAAGACTTCAATGTGAAACCTGGAATGCTGAGAACAGCAGAAAACAGGGAGTACCCATAAGATATAAGTGCAGGAAAGGACTTTCTAAATTGGACATCAGGCACTCAGGAATTAAGGTAAAAAATTGACAAATGGGACCTCATTAAAGCAAAATGCTTCTGTACAACACAGGAAACAACCAATCTAGTGAAGAGGAAGCCTACAGAGCAGGAGAAAATCTTCACCAGCTCTACATCTGGCAGAAGATTAATAGTTAGAATATACAAAATTCAAAAAATAAAGAAAACAAATGATCCAGTTAAGCACGGGCTATGGCCAGACCTGGCGGCACATACCTTTAATTCCAGCATTTGAGAGGCAGAAGCTGGTGGATCTCTGTGAGTTTAAGGCTAGCCTGGTCCACAAAGCAAGGTCCAGGCCAGCTGGGGCTACAGGGAAACCCTATCTCAAAAAGAAAAAAAAAATGGGCTATGAATCTGTAGAGTTCTCAAAGAAAAAAAAAATGAGTAAGAAATACCTTTAAAAGTGTTCAAGATCCTTAATAATTAAGGAAATATAAATTACAACTACTTTAAGATTTTGTCTCATCTTAATCAGAATGGCCAAGATCAAAAGAATTAATGACACCAAATGCTGGTGAGGATCAGGAGAAAAGGGAGCCCTCATTCACTGCTCATGGGATTGCAAACTGGTGCAAACCACGTGGAAATCAGTATGAATAGCTCTTCAAAAACTAAAAATAAATCTACCATATATTCTGGTTATATCACCATGGCATACACCCAATGGACCACTCCATGGCATATACCCAAAGTACTCAATATCCTACTACAACGATAGTAGTAACAAACATGCTCAGCTGTTTTTCACTACTCTTTTTTTTTACAATAGCTAGGAAATGGAAACAAACTGTCCCTCAACCAATAAATGGCAATCCAAAATGTGGTATATTTACACAATGGTGAAAGTCCAAATCATGAAAAATTTAAGGTAAATGGATTGAACCTAGAAACTGTTATACTAAGTGAAGTAACATAGACTCAGTGAAACAAGATACATATTCGGTCATCTGTGGGTCCTAGCTCCAATACTTAGCTGTGATTCTGTAACTTGAAATAACTGAAGGAACCAAGAAAATGTAAAAGAACCATGGGGGTAAATGAGAAGGAGCCAGAGAGGGGGGACAGTAGGTATAAGTGTCATCGAGGGGTAAATGGGGCAATGGAGGATGTTTTAACTGGGGAGGGAATAGGGAGAAATACACAGGGGTAGATGGAAAAGAGATAAATAAGCTTAAGTGATCTGAAAAACCAGGGGAACTATGTCAGTTCTAACGACTACTGCAGAATACACATACAATATACATGAGTTCATGTGCTAGACATTTAAAGAAATGTTAAGTTGAAGTTCATTGGAAAAATTCACCCAACAATTTAACAATTTAAAATAAATCAATATACTCAAGAATAAGAATTAAGTATCTTAGCCAATGTGGGTTTAATTTAATTGATAATTTGAGTTCTGCACGTAGCAAAACAAAACTTTTTAATGCCCTCTAAAGAGAGAGTGATATCTTTAAGCAAATTTGTGTGAAGATGAAAATAGAACAAATGTTTAATTAGCAGTACCTGTTAATTAAAATTAACTTCCTTTATCTCAAAATCAAGGCTACAATGAAAAGAAGAGGCTTATTTACATGGAGGGAAAGGTAATTATTTTTATTGCCATACCGGCTTCAATTTCTGCACAAAGAATGCAATTCTCCACCCTTCTACCACTGGAATTTCTTCAAGGAAAACGCTGAGAATTGCATCCAAGTAGGACATCTTACCATGGGTAGAGAATTTTGTCTCTTACAAATTTTGTCTCTGACTAAAAGCTGTGCTAAGCTGGATAGTTAGCCCAGGGTTCACTGTTGTAACCTGGCTTAGTGGACAGGATACCAATAACCCCTCAATTGATTGTACTTTTTAGTAAAGAGCAGCACTTAACTGAAAGATTACAATGGAGAACTCTAGGTCCCCGGCTTCTCTGTTTTCCCATACAAGAGCAGTTTAGAAGCATCACTGTAATTTCTGGTGCAAATGATAAAAATGCAGCAGATCTAAAGTGTGGGTTGAATATTTGGTTTAATGTGGGGCCTGGGAAGTTTCATTAGGACTGTGGTCCTTATTTTCTTGCTATTAATCAAATGTGTTTCTTTTCATCTAGCTTTAATTCAGTTACGAACTTGCTTTGGCAAAGAGTGTTAATCAGTTCCTCGTATGTATCCTCTCCTTTACAGTAGTATAAGTATCCACTGAGCATACTGTTTCCCAGTCAAAACCCATCAATTTTAGCTTCTCTTGTTATGGGCATGTAACCGCATTATAGCCAGGTTTAGAAGTAAGGGCATGTTGCATTTCCATGTATACTTTGATAATATTTTTTTAAATTGTGGACATAAGAATATTTTGTAGCTGGGCTTGGTGGCACAAGCCTTTAATCTGAGCACCTGAGAGGCAGAGGCAGGTGGATCTCCAGGAGTTCAAGGCCAGCCTGGTCTACATAATGAGTTCCAGGTTACTTGAGGATACAGAGAAACCCTGACTCTAAAAAACAAAAAAATGTTTTTAAAAAAGTAAAAATAAAAAAGTTAAAAAAGAATATTTTGTAATCGGCAAAACTAAATCTTTAAATTTTGACACCAGAAAAAAAAGAGGTCCTTTCATTTGACCAAGAAATGATGATTATGTGATCTGCAAAATTCCCAACTGTACTATCCAGTACTTTTAGGGACTAGCATAACTTTACAGTGAGTGTAGGGCTGAAGCAGGCCAGTAATAGGAGTCCATGACTTCCTCCCTGCTCCTATGGCAAGTAGAGTTGCTTAATGTCAACCTTGGACACTCTCTTTTGGAGGGACCTCACAAGGACCCAGGTTCTTCCTGTTTTCTCTCAAGTTTCAAGTTACCCTATTTCTTGGTGACACTTGTGCCGGAGCAAGAGAACTGCAAAATTTGGTGGTGGGAAAACCTAGAAATGATCCTAAGAATCTCATTACTTTGGGGGGCTGAGATTGTCCAGACCAAAGGCAAACAAAGAACCATGTACTGACTTTTCACATAAAAGTTGAATCTTAAAAACCTATTGTATTAGTCACTTTTCTGTTGCTGTGATAAAGCACCATGACCAAGGAACTTATAAAAGGAAGAGTTTATTTGAGCTTATGATTGATGGTTCCAGGGAATTAGAATCCTTTGTGGCGGGAGGCATGGCAGCTGGAGAGGCATGGTGGCTGGAGCAGTATGCCGAGGGTCACATCTTGCAAAGAGCACAGGAAGCAGAGAGAGGGTGACTGTAGACCACGATTCTTGTTAAGATCACTAAGCCTGCCCCCAGTGACACACTTCCTCCAGCCCGGCCACACCCTCCAAGACCTCCAAAAACAGCGCCACCAACTGGAGACAAATGTCTGAATACCTAGAGCCTATGGGGAACACTCATCCAAACCACCACACCTATTCTCAGAAATCAAGATGTTACTTTATGGTTCAGATTATTATTTATGCAATTAGCTTATCTTATCTCATGTGGGAATGGAACTTTGAGTGTGGCTTGAATCGAGAAATTGTAAGACCTGTCCCTGGAGGTCTCCAGTTATCTGATATCTCTGTGGGTTTCCAGAGTTATCTGTAGCAGGAAGATTCGGGATATTACAATGATGATTCTTGCTTCGCCCTATCTCTGCAAAGTTCCAGGCCCGTTCCCTGGAGTCATTGAGCAGAATGTCACACCTCTAGTTACCTGTTCCACAAACCAGAGCTCTGCAAACCCCCCTGATTAGAACCAAGTTGGCTCACCCCTCCCTTCCACCTGCTCCCCAATTCCTTGCCCAAAGCACAGTAACCTTCAATATATAGACCTCACTGACAGAAAATAAACAGAGTTCCTATCCTCCCCAGTTCTCCACACATATGTGTGAGTCTTGGCTTATTTTTCTTATGGGTATTCTCTGGCAGTATTCCCTCCCCCTTCTTGTGGGAGCAAAGCCCAGAGACTGCCAACCTGTAAGCAGTAGGCAAGTCCTGGAGCTGAGCCAAAAAGGGAAGGACAGTGTGTGGAAGGCGGTCACACATGACTCAAAGACACCACACCTGAAAATTGGCACCCAACGTGGGGCTTTCCACCAAAGGAAGAAGGAAACAAAGGAAAAAGGTATTTATCAGGCTGTCTCTCTTAGCCCTGATTTCCCCCATGTGAGGGAAATCTCGGAGGGTTTTACCATAGAGACAAGGAGATACCCCCCTAACCAGGGTAGTCATGACCAGCTATGGTATATCTCTGTGGAATCTAACTCTTTTCCCACTAGAGATTAATCTTTGAATCTGCTTTAAGTCTCTGTCCTCTATCTCTCTTTATCATGGGTAACAAACATACATGTCAAAAAAACCCACAGGCTAAGAGAATAAAAACGCTCCTCAAGAGTCGAGGAGTTAAAATTTCCACAAAGGAAGCTGCCTCCTTTTGGAGTGAGACTGCCCTGTGGATGTCCCCTGCAGACTTATGGAGTTCAGAATCCTGGACGCGTGTGGTACAGGATGCTAGATAGTGAGAAAATGCCCCAGCATCTCTCACTTTCTTGCCTCTACTACCTGTGGTGGGCCAAACCACACCAGGAAAGGAAAACAACAAAATTAAATCACAGACCCCCTCCTCTCAAGAACCTGCTAAAACTCCCCTTGAGCACTGCAATAAAATTCCTTCTGAAAGCCCCCAAGCTTCAGACCCAGTAAAAATAGAAAAGGATAGTAAAAACATCCAAGTGGCTAGCCTTAACCTTTCCCCTAGTTATCAGCCACTCCCTGTCAAGAGGCCAGAAACACCTTCAGCTTCCTCCCTCTCTGCTACAGAAAAACTGTGCCAGATTTGGGATACCCCAGATCTTCAATTACAGGTGTTCTCTGTTAATTTAGCTCCAACTAGGGCTCGCCCTCTAAACTGGTACCTGTACCAGGCAAGTGAGTTGAAAGAACTCAGGCAAGCAGTCAGGGAGGATGGCATTCAGGAACCATGGATGAAATCCATTCTCAAGAGCTTTTGCACTTCTCTTAACACTCCACAGGACTGGAGAGATATTTGTAGATCTGCACTCCCAGGTCCACTATTTTTATAATGGGAAGCACTATACAGAGACGAATGTCTCCTATAGGTTTAGAGAAATCAAGGGCAACCTAACATAGACTGGGGTTATGAGCAGCTCTTTGAAGAAGATTTTAGCACAGGGATGCAACAGGCTGGACTGGCCCCAGGGTATTCGACCAGGTCAGCCTTTGTGCCCTACAGTCCTGGGATAGAATTACACCACCCACTGACTCTCAGGCCAGTTCATTATTATTTCTTAGGCAAAAACCTGAGGAACCCCTATCTGACTTTATCTTAAGAACTAAAAGCAGCCTAGAGAGGAGTATCCCCAATTTTACAGCCAGAAAGCTACTCCTCAAAAATATTGTTTGGGAGGAAATGAATTCCAAGTGCAGACAAGCATGCCAGGGCTTAAAAGATGACCATTATGACAGGTGGATAATGGCAACTCAGGACGTGGGCACAGCCTCCCACAAAGCTAATTACCTAGCTCAAGCCTTTTCAGCTGCTGTCACCACAAATGAGAAATGTTTTAACTGTGGAGACAGAGGTCATTGGAAAAGACAGTGCCCAAAAGCACCAGTCTCTCCCCGAGGGCCTCCTGAATGCCCCCCACATGTTCTCTGCCTCCGGTGTAAAAAAGGATATCATTGGAGGAAAGATTGCCGCTCAAACTATGATAAAGATGGGAAAAAATTGCCACCTTTAAACTCCTAGACAGGCAGCCCCTAGCCCAGGGAAAAAAGGGGGAAAAGGAGTCTGCATGCCCTCTGGGAAGCACCTATTTCAGAAGGTTCACATCCTCCACTGATGATTAAAATTGGGGGGAGGTCTTTTAAATGTTTGATAGGTACAGGGGCAGATAGAACCATTGTAAAACAGCAAGAAATACCCCCTGACTGGCCCTTAATTTCTAGGAATAGGAGGACCCTTACAGTCTTACATAACTAAAAATGTTTACACCTGGGAAGACCCTGATGGAAACACGGGTCAAATTCACCCATTAATAGCACCCACTAATATCAATCTGCTAGAGTGAGATATTTTAGAGGCTTTGGATGTATTTATTGCCACTCCAAATGAGAACAACCATGCCCAGACTGGGGGAAAATGCCTCCATCATCTTAGCAAGAAGCACTCCCAATCCTGAGAGTCACTGCAGAGTATTCTCCCCCTCGTCTGGACTGGAAGTCAGATGATCCAGTCTGGATTGAGCAGTGGCCCTTACCAGGGGAGAAATTACAAGCTCTGCAAGACTTAGTCAGGGAACAATTTTCATTGGAACCTATCTGTACATCTCGCAGTCCTTGGAACATCCCTGTGTTTGTCATAAAAAAGACAACAGGAGGTTGGCATTTCTTACAAGACCTGTGAGCCATTAACATAACTATGCATGTATGGGAGTCACCACAGAGGGGTCTCACCCTTGCCTCTGCTATTCCAGCTAACACCCCTCTGCTAGCTCTAGATATAAAAGTCTATTTCTTTTCCATCCCCCTCCATGCTGAGGATTGCAAGCAGTTCACTTTCTCAGTTCCTGCAATTAACAATTCAGGTCCAGCAACTCATTGTACTGTCCTGCCACAAGGCATGGCCAACAGCCCAACGCTCTGCCAAGAGGTGGTAGCAGCGGCTCTTAAACCCCATATGGAACAAGTTCTGCAAGTCTTCCATTATATGGAAGACATTTTAGTTTGGGGTGAATCATCAACTGACCCAGCAACTTTATTTATTTATTTTTTTATTAATTTTATTTATTTCTGTATGTGTACGAATGTACTGTCTGCATGCAAGTTTGTGCACCCGTGTCATGCAATGCCACAGAGGTCAGAAGAGGGTGTTGAATTCCCCTGGAACTGGAGTTCTCCTGGAGCTGGAGTTTCAGATGGTTCTCGGCCACCACGTGGGTGCTGGGGATCGAACCTGGGTCCTCTGTAAGAGCGGTCGGCGCTCTTAACTGCTAGGACATCTCTCCAGCCCTGACCCAGCAACTTTAAAGGACGGGCTTGTATCACCATCCTTAGAAGCTTTTGGATTTAAAATAGCCCATGCTAAGGTTCAAATGATTCCCCCAATTCATTTCCTAGGCACTGAAATTTCTCTCACTGCAGTGAGACCTCTCAAACCTGTACTCTCCCTTCCTCCCAAGCTCATGCTATCATCCCTTCAGTCCTTCCTAGGAAATCTCAATTGGCTTCGCCCACGGCTGTCCATCCCCACCAAAATGCTACGGCCTCTCTTTGACCTTCTTGAACATGACAGGGACCCAGATTCCAGGTGAAATCTCACAGCAGAAGCCTCAGAAGCTTTGTCTGAAGTCAACCGAGCTCTCCAGAGTATGGCTTTAGCACGTTTCACACCCTTCCTTCCTGTGCAGCTGCTTATTTTTAACACTACCCCCAGGCTTGTAAGGGCCCTTTACCAATCCAGGGGAGTACTAGAGTGGCTGCACACGCCCAAAGGGGGAACTCCCAGACTGTTAACTGAAATGGATTCTTTAGCTGCCATGATAAGAAATGGGAGAGAACATTCGCTGCAAGCTCTGGGGAAGGAGCCTGATGTCATAGTGACACCCTTCTCCTTCCTGGATATCCAGTGGCTGATGCGAAATCATATTCATATAGCTGTAAGCCTCAAGGGATTTCCAGGACAGATAGGAAATCACTACCCTAACGACAGGTGGGGATTTTGATTGGGATTGCATTGAATCTGTATATCAATTTGGGTAAAATGGACATGTTTACTATATTAATTTTCCCAATCTATGAGCATGGGAGGTCTTTCCAACTTTTGATGTCATTCTCAATCTCCTTCAGGGCTTTAAAATTTTTGTTATAGAGGTCTTTGGTATCTTTGGTTAGGTTTGTTCCCAGGTATATTATTATTTTTGAGGCTATTGTGAGTGGGAAGGTCTTCTTATATTCCTTCTCCACTTGTTTATTGTTGGTGTAAAGAAAGGCTACTGATTTTTCTAGGTTAATTTTGTAGCCTGACACTTTACTAAAATTCTTAATCATTTCCAAAAATTTTCTGGTGGAGTTTTTAGCATCCCTTAGGTAAACTATCATATAATCTGCAAAAATGGATAGCTTACCTTCTTCTTTTCTGATTAGTTCTCCTTTAATTTCCTTCTCTTGTCTTATTGCCCTAGAAATGGAGTTTTTCATGTTTTACTCCATGTATTTTAGATTATGAGTTTGCAGGGCTGGAAAGATAGCCTAGCAGTTAAGATCACTGACTGTTCTTGCAGAGGACATGGGTTCAATCCCCAGCACCCACGTGGTAGCTAAGAATCGTCTGTAACTCCAATTCCAGAAGAACTCCAGGTCAAGGGGAATCTGGGACCCTCTTCTGACCTCCGCAGCATTGCACGAAATGGGTGCAGAGACGTACATGCAGACAGTACCTTCATACACATAAAAAAATAAAAATAAAATTAGATTATGAGTTTGCTATGAGCCAATGGGAACAAGGAGTGGAAGGTTATGCTTTAAAAAATATATGTTTTGGTGTCAAGTTGACAAGGGATGGAGTTATAATGGTTAATCTTAATTGTCAAATTGATGGGATTTAGAATCACCATGGAAATAAATCTCCCATAATTTCTATGAGGGAATATTTTAGTTAGGTTAATGGGAGTCTGAACTTGCACCCTAAATGTGAATGGTACCATGCCATGGACTGGGTCCTGGGCTGAAAAGGAGAAAGTCAGCTGAGCATAAACTTTCATCATTTTCTGCTTCTTGATTTTGGATGCAATATGAGCAGCTGCCTCTGGCCCAAGACTCTATAACTTCCTTGCCACAATGGACTGTGCTCTTAAACTATGAAACAAAATAAAACCCAGCTTCTTAAAATCACTGTTGTTCAGTATTTCATAAAATAAACAGTTAATCCAACAACCATTTGAGTACATGGTATAAACTAGTAAGAAGAAATAAAAAGGAATTTTGAGGTTTCTCAGGCTTGCCAAGTGGATTAGTTACTTTTCCATTTTCATAAACTGTGACCAAGGCAACTTATAGAAAAAGAGTTTATTGGGTTTATGGTTCCTGAAGGTTAAGACTCTGTATTAGTCACTTTTATGTTGCTGTGATAAAACCACCATGACCAAGGGAACTTATAAAAGGAAGAGTTTATTAGAGCTTATGATTGAGGGTTCCAGGGAATCAGAGTCCATTGTGGCAGGAGGCATGGTGGCCTGGGCTGGAGCAGAATGCCAAGGTTCACATCTCTCAATGAGCATAGGAAGTCAAGAGAAAGAGACTGGAGACCACAAGGCTTGTTAAACTCACTAAGCCTGCCCCCAATGACGTACTTCCTCCAGCATGATCACACCTTCTAAGACCTTCCAGAACAGTGCCACCAACTGGGGACAAAATATCTGAATACTTAAAGCCTATGGGGTATATTCTCATTCAAACCACCACATTCCATTTCCTGGTCCCCATAGGCTCATGACCATATAAAATGCAAAATGCGTTTAGTCCAACATTAAAAGTCCCAATAGTTTTTACCTGTCTCAATTATATTCAAAAGTCTACAGTCCAAAGTCTCTTCTGAGACCCAGGCGAATCTCTTAACTGTAATCTCCTGTAAAATCAAAAGACAACATACAGTGGAACTGAATACACATTCCCATTCCAAAAGGGAGGAATAGAGGCATAGTGAGGAAATATAGGACCAAAAACAAGACCAAAAACGAGCAGAGCAAACACCAAGTCCAGTAGCTCCATGTGCAACTTCTGGGACTTTGCTTCCAAAGGGCTTAGATGGCTCAGTTCTTCCAGATGTGCTTGCAGCATACATCTCTTTCTTAGGCTGGTACCACTCCTTGTATGAAGCTCTCCTTGGCAAATATCTCACAGCTCTGGCATCTCAAATGTCTTCTTGGGGTCTCTGCTGCCAACCAGACTTCACATTCACAGTTTCATGCAATGGCCTATCAGGGCTTTCTTTATACAGCGTCACCCTGCTGCACTCTTCCTGGCCTCTGTGGCTCTCTGAAACCATGGAGGAAGAGCTAATGACCCCTTCACTCTTGCAAACTTCATGCCTCTAAAGCCAGCACCACGTGAATTAAACTGCCAAGATTGGCTGCAAGTTTGGAATGGACCCTGGCCTATTTCAACCACATTTGCAACTTTTCTCTGCCCTGAACTTGTTGGAGCAGAAAACCTTTTCAGTATTTTCCTTTCAAAGGTTGGAGGATTAGCTGGGTGTGGTCTTGCCCTGAAGGTACTATTTCTGTTGTTTACTTGTAAATCTCGAGGCCCCTTGTAATCACTTTAATCTCACTTTTTCCATTGTTTACTTGTAAATAGCTAGGCCTCTCCTTAATCACTTTAATCTCCTTATCAAAAGGAACCTCTCCTTCACATGCCTTGGCCCCACTTTAATCTTCCTAGTGCAGTTATCAGATCCAAACTGTACATTCTGCATTTCTTTCTGCCCCATCTGCTCTTCTTCACTGTAGATCTGCACAATATTCACCATTAAAAGCCATGCCACCATTTCTACATTAGGCTGTCTTGAAATATCCTCCGCCAAAGACATCAGTCCACTGCTTTTCAACTTAGCATCAGGCAAGCATTTGGGCTGCGGGCAAACTGCTGCCAGACTCTTTATCAAAATATCCCAGTTGCTGCCTAAGTCTTTATTTTCCTCTGGAACTACATTTTTTGCAGCAATGCTTTCTTCCAGGCTTCTACTAGAATGGCCTGTTAAGCTCTGCTTACAGTAGTCAACAGCTTTTCTAGCCCAAAGTTCCAGAGTCTTCCACATTTCTCCAAACATCCACATGGTCAGGTTCTTCACAGCCAACAGCCCATTCTCTGGTACCAAATAACTGTATTAGTCACTTTTCTGTTGCTGTGATGTAACCACCATGATCAAGGGAACTTATAAAAGGAAGAATTTATTTGAGCTTATGATTGACGGTTCCAGGGAATCACAGTCCATTATGGTGGAAGGCATGGTGGCTGGAGCTGGAGCAGCAAGCCAAGGGTCACATCTCACAATGAGCACAGGAAGTCAAGAGAGAGAGACTGGAGACCGCAAGGCTTGTTAAACTCACTAAGCCTGCCCCCAATGACATAGTTCCTCCAGCATGGCCACACCTTCTAAGACCTTCCAGAACAGTGCCACCAACTGGGGACAAAACATCTGAATACTTAAAGCCTATGGGGGACATTCTCATTCAAACCACCACAGACTCCATCACAGCAGGAAGCAGCGATACCAAGAAAGCTGAGCACTCACCTCTTCAAGCACAGGAAAGAGAAAGAGTGGAAATGGGTGGTGAACTCTCAGAGCCGGCCCCCACTGACCTGCTTCCGGCAGCATGGCCTCACTGCCTAAACCCCTACAATCAGCACCAACCACCCAGGGCCAAGTACTCAAACACTTGGAGCCTGTGGGGGACATTTTCATTCCAACTAACACACTAAGATGAAAAGAAGCTTTGGAAGGAAAAAAAATAACCTGTCATACCCAAGTCTTTGAGTCATGCATGACCACCTTCCACATGCTGTCCTTCCCTTCTTGGCTCAGCTCCAGGACTTGCCTCCTGCCTGCAGGCTGGCAGTCTCTGGGATCTGCTCCCACAAGAAGGGGGAGGGAATACCGCCAGAGAATACCCGTAGGAAAAATAAGCAGACTCACACACATGCGTGGAGAACTGGGGAGGATATGAACTCCATTTATTTTCTGTCAGTGAGGTCTATATATTCAAGTCTACTGTGCTCTGGGCAATGAAGTGGGGAGTGGGTGGAAGGGAGGGGTGAGCCAACTTAGTTCTAATGGGGGGGGCTGCAGAACTCTGGTTTGTGCAACAGGTAACTAGAGGTGTGACAATCTGCTCAATGCCTCAAGGAAATGGACCTGGAACTTTGCAGAGATAGGGCGAAGCAAGAATCATTGTAATATCCTGAATCTTCCGGCTACAGATAACTCTGGAAGCCCACAGAGATATCAGATAATTGGAGACCTCCTGGGACAGGTATTACAATTTCTTGTTTCAAGCCACACACAAAGTTCCATTCCCACAACCTACCCTTTGTTTTTTAATTAAAATGGAGCAGTAATATCAAGGTCCTCTAGGGAGTCCCCTGGGATGGCCTGGTATTGGACTAGAACAGTCTTGGCTGCAACCTCAGTGAGTGTATTGATTCAATTTTTGATAAACCAGAGGACACAGGGTGCAGTAGTCAGGAGAATTCCTAGGGTGACAATGGGTCCCAGTAAGGGAAGTAGCCAGGAGGTCAGGGGGTTGGAAAGCCATGGGACAGAAGCTTGTGGGAAGTATCTATCACAGAGTTCTTTCCTGAGATTTTTTAGGGTTTTTAACTTTTTGCTCACCAATACCAGAGTCATTTAAAACCGCATTCCTCCCCCAGGAACACGCAGGTTCCCCCATTTTCTTCAGTAAGTCCAGGGCTGGCTGGTTCTGCATCACCACCTTGGCCAGAGAAGTTATCTGCCTCTGGAGTGATTCAAGGCAGTTCATTCCAGGCTGTTTGTTGTGGACGCTATTGCTTCATCAAGCTTAGTTTGGAAGTCCACTTTCATGCTGAAAACCTTCACTAGGGCTCCGTCCGCAGTTCCCATCACTGCCATGGAGAGGTTGAGGCCTAGGCTGATCAGAACAAGGATGAAAATCTCTCTCTTTTGATGGTCTGGGTCCAGTCTCAGCATCCAAGCAACTTCCTCCTTTTCATAAAGGAAGAGCTGAGGGGTGATAATTACAGGCAAACAAATTCCAGAACTAGTAGCATTTGCACAGAGGGATGCGGTGCCATCACACCAGAGAAAGAATGGTGATTTGACACACAGGGTCCTGTTGAGAGGGACAGTTCAGAGGCACCTGGGGTCTGGGGCTGCTGCAGCTCCTACTAAACAAATAGGAAGAGTACTGAGTCAGTCGAAGAGAGGAATGCCGTGAAACACTGGCTCTGTCGCCGTGGGGGCAGATTCCTGTAAAGAGGTGTTAGAGGGGATGGCAGTGAAAAGAGAGCGTGTGAGGGATGCACAGAAAAAACATTGGGAGACATTAAGAGGGGTGGTGTAATTGAGGAAATCTCTGGAATATTCAATGTACTGAGGCCGTGTTACAGTGGACTGCAGCTTTCCTTCCATTTTTGGACTCCTGTACCAGAATGTGGGATTGAGTGAGGATGGGTTGAGGAGCTAGAACAAGCTGGTGAGAGATACGGATATCTGCCATGGTGTACCAGGCATTGCTGTAAGGGTGGAGTTTTCTCTGTTCTCCAGCTCTCCAGTACTCACTCCAGGGGTCTTGTATATTAATTTTAAACTGGTTATTTCAGATTTGAAATAGGCTTCTTGGGCTGTGAACACTCTCCAACCTGCAAGACCAGAATCTGCAAACACTGTCCTTTAAGATGGGTGAAGTAGAAAAAGGGTGCCTGACAGGTAGTGGTGGAATTGGGAAACACAGTGATTGTGATTGTTTTGTTGCAGCCTTGCAAAAGACAGTTACTGGTCTCAATTACCTGATTTCTTTCTTCCCAAGTTTCTCTGACAAAAATCACCAGACATGGGGTCAAGTCAGAGGTCTGTTCTCAGGATGGGAAGAGATAGAGTTAGTTTGAACTATTATCAGAGCAACTAAAGGGATGGCAGACATGAGTGCAAAGGGGGGGGGGGGACACATGGATTTTGTAGAAGTGAGGAGTAGTTCAAGTTTCTTCCAGAACGACAGGTGTGTCATATTTTTGGTCGGCAGGGATGAATCTGACATTTCTGGCCGGAATCCAAATGGGTCTCAGACAGTCCTGTGAGAAAATGCAAGCAAAGCCCCTCCCAGTTGTTAACAGTGGATCAGATCCTTTCCACTGACTGTCTGGGGGTCTTTCCACCTGAGAAGTATTTGAGGAACAGTGCTTGGTGTCTGCCAATGTTTGACTATGGCTGGACACTTTGAATCTCCATAAATGTTAAAGAGGTTTAGAGCTGCCAATGCCATGGCCAGCTGGATGTTAGGAGGGGATTTCCCCACCTTTTGTTTTAATAATTGATTTTTTAGGACCTGATGGGTCCATTATACGATGCCTCATTCCTGTGGGTTATGAGGGATACCTGTATGATGTGCAATATTCCACAATTGGCAAAATGATTTAAAGCGAGAGCTAGCAAATGCTGGCCCATTGTCCATTTTAATCTGTTTGGGGATGCCCATTGTAGCAAAGGTAGAAAGTAGGTGGGCAGTGAGGTCCTTGGCTTTCTCTCCTGTATGGGGAGTAGCCCAGATGAATCTGGAATAAGTGTCTAGGGTGAGAAATACATATTTTTTTTCCAAAAGAAGCTATGTGTGTAATATCACTTTGCCAGAGTGCATTGGCCTTCAATCCCCTGGGGTTAATTCCCAAAACCTGTAGCTCAGGTGTTTTAACTAGAGTAGAACAGGACGAACAAGTTCTGAGGATTCACTGAAGTTGGGTGGAGGGAATTGTAGGAAAGCAGGCTTGGAGGCCTTTTAGGTTAACATGGGTGAGGGAGTGGAATTTTTCTGCTTCAGAAAGGGATATGACATAAGCCCCTGTAGAGGAGACTTGGTCTGCAAGAGAGTTGCCTTCAGAGAGAGGTCCTGGCAGGAGGCTGTGGGCATGGATGTGCTGTATAAAGAGGGGGTGACTCCTATTCTATAGAAGGGATGAAACTGCAATGAGAAGCAGGGAGAGGGGATTTTTGCCTAATTGGACAAAGGATCTGCATAGCCAGGGCAGCAGATTGATCACATAGATTCTGTCTGAGAAGACATTAAGAGGTCTGTTGGTTTCTTTGAGAGCTAGATAAACAGCATAGAGTTCCCTGTACTGTGAGGAATGGTCAGGGAGTGGGTGAAACAGGATCGGAGGGGTTTGTTCCAGGCTGTTATAAATGATGGCTGTAGCCCCTCACTTCCCTCTGTGTGTGAAAACAGATTTGGCCTGCCTTGTAGGCACATCTTGGAAAAGACAGGGAGGAAGCCAATTTAGAAACATCTGTTTCTTAGGCTGGTACCACTCCCTGTATGCAGCTCTCCTTGGCAAATATCTCACAGGTCTGGCATCTCAAAAGTCTTCTTGGGGTCTCTGCTGCCAACCAGGCTTCACATTCACAGCTTCACACAATGGCCTATCAGGGCCTTCTTTATGCAGGGACACCCCTGCTGCACTCTGCCTGACCTTGACAGCTCTCTGAAACCATGGAGGAAGAGCTGATGACATCTTCACTCTTGCAAACTTCATGCCTCTAAAGCCAGCACCATGTGAATGAAATTGCTGAATCTGGCTGCAAGTTTGGGATGGACTCTCTCCTACTTTAACCACATTTGCAATTTTTCTCTGCCCTGAACTTGGAGCAGAAAATGCTTTCAGTATTTTCCTTTCAAAAGTTGGAGGATTAGCCGGGTGTGGCCTTGCCCTGAAGGTACTGATTCTTTTGTTTACTTGTAAATCTCCAGGCCTCTCCTTAATCACTTTAGTCTCCTTATGAAAGGGAGCCTCTCCTTCACATGCCTTGGCCACACGTTTAATCTTCCTAGTGTACTTTTCAGATCCGAACTGTACATTCTGCATTTCCCTCTGCCCCATTTGCTCTTTTTCACTGTAGATCTGTCTGTACAATATTCACCATTAAAAACCACGCCACCATTTCTACATTAGGCTGTCTTGAAATATCCTCAGCCAAAGACATCAGTCCATTGCTTTTCAACTTAGCATCAGGCAAGCATTTGGGCTGTGCACAAACTGCTGCCAGACTCTTTATCAAAAATATCCCAGTTGCTGCCTAAGTCTTTATTTTCCCTGGGAACTACATTTTTTGCAGCAATGCTTTCTTCCAGGCTTCCACTAGAATGGCACCTTAAACTCTGCTTACAGTAGTCAACAGCATTTCTAGCCCAAAGTTCCAAAGTCTTCACATTTCTCTAAACATCCACATGGTCAGGTTCTTCACAGCCAACAGCCCACTCTCTGGTACCAAATAACTGTATTAGTCACTTTTCTGTCGCTGTGATAAAACACCATGACCAAGGAACTTATAAAAGGAAGAGTTTATTTGAGCTTACGATTGACGGTTCCAGGGAATTAGAGTCCATTGTGGTAGGAGGCATGGCGGCTGGAGCTGGAGCAGGAAGCCAACGGTCACATCTCGCAATGAGCACAGAAAGCCAAGAGGGCACCTGGAGACCACGAGGCTTGTTAAACTCACCAAGCCTGCCCCCAGTGACATACCTCCTCCAGCACGGCCACACCTTCTAAGACCTCCAAAAACAGCTCCACCAACTGGAGACAAATGTCTGAATACTTACAGCCTATGGGGGACACTCATTCAAACCACCACAGGGTCTTTCTGTCAGGATACCTTTCCTGTTGTCCCAGTGCAGAGTGAGATTTCTCTTGAACAGTTACATCTTTTTTCAGGAAGTTGCAACTTTAAACATGCTCAAGCTTTTTACCTGGACAAACTGTACAATTCTTGATACCTTTCTGCCTCACTTGTTGCTCTTTTTCACAGTAGACCTGGATAAGAGGGTAAGCAATAGTTATGACAGACATGGAATGACATCCTATCCTGAGATTGTGTCTCCCAAATAAATTAGTCCATTACTCTAATATTCAGCCTCACTCAGGTTCTCAGGACATGGGCAGAGTGAAGCCAGAGTATTTGTCATAATATCACATATATGTCCTCTGGAATAGTCCCTGGAAGAGTCCCTATTTCCCTCTGAAGCCTCATGAGCCAGGTTTCTACTTCCCACATTTCTCTCAATATTCTGGTCTTAACTTTCACCAGAATGACCCATTAAGTTCTGACAACAGTGTTCTATGGCTTTTTTAAAAAAATTTTTTAAATTTTATTTATTTCCGTATGTGTATGAATGTACTGTCTGCATGCAAGTCCATGCACCCATGTCGTGCAATGCTGCGGAGGTCAGAAGAGGGTGTCGGATTCCCCTGGAACTGGAGTTCTCCTGGAATTGGAGTTTCAGATGGCTCTCGGCTGCCATGTGGGTGCTGGGGACCGAACCTGGGTCCTCTGTAAGAGTGGTTGGCGCTCCCAACTGCTAGGCCATCTCTCCAGCCCAGTTCCATGGTTTTTTTTAAACCCAGAGTTCCAAAGTCTTTCATATTCCTCCTGAAAACCAGTTCTAAGGACATAAGAACACATGGGCATACTTATCACAACAATAGCCCTACTTCTTGAGTATGGATTTTCTACATTAGTTGCTTGTCTCATTACTGCAACAAAATAGCTGACAATAGCAACTTAAGAGGGTTAATTTCCACTGGTGATATAGGGTGCAATCTATCATGCTCAGTTTGATGTCTCTATTTTGTTCAGTGTCATTCCCATGATACTGCTCATTACAATGGTGGGTTTTCCCACCATAGTTATGCTAATCTAGTAATCTCTCACAGATAAGCCTAGGGGCTTGTTTCCATATTTAGTCTAAATCACATTAAGTTGCTAACAAAAATTAACCATCACAGTTGTTAAATTCAAGTTTAAATTAAGCTAAGGACGTAGCTCAGTCTACAAAGTGCTTGCCCAGCATGACAAGGCCCTCCTGATTCAATCCCCAGCATTGTATAAACTGGGTGTGTTACTGCATGGCTGTAATCCCAGCCCTAGAACTGTATAGGCAGATGAATCTATGGACTAGGAAATCATCTTTCACATCAAGGCCAGAGAGATTAAAGCCAGCCTGGAAATATGAGACTCTGAGAGAGAGAGAGAGAGAGAGAGAGAGAGAGAGAGAGAGAGAGAGGAATCTGGTCTTGGTTATTACAAGTTTATGATTTACATGATGAGAGTTTATTTTATGTCTCTCAGCTCTTCTGTCCATTTCCTCCCCTGCTTTATTAATTGCCTATCCTATTTAGAATTTAAAAACTTTTGTCCACCTATGATTATATATTTTAATCGATATAAATTGGTTTAAATTGGCACGGAATGCATATTTTAAGTATTTACTGTTTGTACTTTCTGATAAGATTATGTGTGTGTTGAGTCCTGGGGGTTGGGAGATGGTACATGAAGTAATAGCAGACAGAGGTCATGTCTCAGAATTTCTCAAGTGTAGAGTTAATTACATATTTTGATTGGCTTTGGTCTCAACTTTTAAATTTTTCAAAGCTTACATCAAAATCAACTATCTAATCAAGAAATTCCAAAGCTTTATCAGGCCCCTAAATTGCCCAGTGTGCCTTGCAACACTGACTTCTGCGTGTCTTCTCTTGCTCACTAGCCTGTTCAGTCCCTCTCCCCTCTCTTGACTCACTCACCCAGAATGATTGCCATCTCTAATCCCCAAGGCTGTGCTTTTCCTGGAGGCGTCCTTCAACTCCTTTGGAGTTGTCCACAAAACCCCAACCCTCCTTTTTGTTCCTGCAGCTTTTCCCCAGAAACTTTAAATTAGAGTTCTCAATGAATGTTTAGCAAACTTATCCTAAAGGAAAAACAAAACAAAACAAAACAAAACTTTCTCAATTAGAAAACAAGGACCATGGTGTTTTTGCCTTTTTTTTTTTGTCAAAAGCTTCAAAAATTTCAACCAGAATTCTACATAGCACTCAAGTCTTTAAGAACAAGGACTCTGCCTTGTCACCCGGTATGTGGTAGGTTCTTTAACAATTCTAAAATAGTGCTTTGGATTCTGTTGCTTAATAAAAGTTTATTTCAAAAGTTCACTCCAAAATGCCTCAGTGAAGATTTGGTATTTCTCTGACTTTGTTATGGTCAAGACTTCCTTAAATCTTCACAGTTTTTCATACCAAAATTTCACAATCAATTAATGGTGTTTACATGATCTGATATTCTTTTTAAAATTAGCATATAGGGTATTAGATATCATTACATTTTTGATTAATGTGTGTTTTATTCTTGGTAGACTCTCCTCCCTTCCACCACCTTGCTAACCCTAACCCCTTTCACCTCTCCCCCAGTCTCTTTTCTTCTTTCAATCTCATGTGGATTGATAATCTTCATGATAGTTTTCCAAACTTATTTTGTCACAAGAATCAGATAAATATTGTGAAATATGCACACTCCTTTGGTGCATTGTCCATCAGTGATCTAAAGTGTCTTCATGGCCAGAAGAATTTGAAAATTCTGCTCCGTTGTATATTTCAGTAGGCGTTAACTGAGCATAATTGTTATCTTGAGTTGTATGCCAAATATAATTCCACAAGCATTAACTTGACATCAAAATACCTGAGCTCTAATTCCACTAATTGCCATCTGAATGATTTAAAATTAATCTAGTATTTCACAAACTTGTCTGCATATCAGAATCACATTTAAAGTTTCCAAAACTTTAGCAAGCACGATGGCATGTAATTCCAGAACTAAGGAGAAGGAGACAGGAAGACCAGAAGTTTGAGCCAGCTTGGATTATATGGTGAGAACCTGTCTCAAGATAACTAGATAACTAAATAATAAGTAAATGTTTAGTCTATCTGAAGACCAATTAAATCTTAATCTCTACAGAGCAATAAAGGTATCTATCTATCTATCTATCTATCTATCTATCTATCTATCTATCTATCTATCATCTTGCTATTTATTTATCATCTATCTATCATATATTTTAAGATTCTCAAGCAATTTCCTCCTAAAAACAAGTTTAGGAACTACTGGTAATTTTTTATCCCCATCAAAGCCCTTTGTTCAGATAAGAATTGTTGCTAATTCTTATTCTAAAATGTTATTAGGTGAGCCGGGTGTGGTGGCGCATGCCTTTAATCCTAGCACTTGGGAGGCAGAGGCAAGCGGATCTTTGTGAGTTCAAGGCCAGCCTGGTCTACAGAGCGAATTCTAGGACAGCTGGGGCTACAGGGAGACCCTGTCTCCAATAGACAAAAAAAAAATGTTATTAGGTGTTCATCTTAGTAATGCATATGAATATAGTTATTCAGAATATAGAATGTGTCTATAAATATAGATATAATATTCTATAATAATATAATTATAACTGATAGAGATCTCTAGAAAACAAATGCGGTTTCTTTTGTCTTCAAAATATTTGAAATTTTGGGGTCTGGAGAGGTGACTCAGGAGTTAAAAGCACTGCCTGCTCTTGCAGAAGACCTGGGTTCAATTCCCAGCATCCACATGGCAGCTAACAACTTTCTGTAACTCCACTTCCATGGGATCTGATACCATCTTCTGACCTCTCTGGGCATTGCATGACATGGGTGCCCTTACAAACATGAAAACAATAAACTCATACACGTAAATAAAAAAGTATTTTTTAAATATTTGAAATTCTTTGCTTAGGAAGGTAGAGAATACAAAGGGAGGACCTAAGTGTAAAATTCTTTAAGGAACTCAAGTTTCCCTTTTCCCTATCTGTGTGTTCTGTCTTTGGGTAAAGAGTGGCAAGTTTGTTAATATTCAGGACAAATCTCCCTCGCTGACCTTGAGGATACTTTCCAGGCACTGGCCACTAAAGTGATAGTAGAAGACCTATCAGACTTTCTTGTCAGTCCTCCCACATGGAGCTAGACAAGTTAATGCAGTATTTATTAGCTGGTGTGGAGGAATTCAGTCTCTTCCTCCTCTTCTACTTCCGGCTCCTTCTTGTTTTCTTTTTTTTTTTCTCTCACTTTGACCTCTTATTTTTGTTTTTCTCATCTGTGTTGGTTTTATAGACCCCCCCTTAAATAAGCACCCACCCAGAACAGATCAGACTTCAGAAAAAAGGTTTCTTATAAATCTAAAATTCATCCCATTAATAATTAAAGCACTTAATTTGCCTTCAAGTTATACAAATAACAAATTTGATAATTCATATGGGCTAATTATTTTCACTGTCATACATAGCTGCATTTGATCCTTCTGTGGTTTCATGAGTGCTTTGGGTTCCAGAAGGTTATTTTCATTTGCTGGCATCTTAATATAGCTTGAGGCTTCATCTGCCTTTGATCTCAGATACATTATGTTCTTTTTGAAGAACACATAGCAAATTATTTTCCACTACAATATGTTATATTGATAGGGACATATCAGAAGGATTGACTTTTAACTTTTCATATTTGATATTTTATGTCCTAAAGAAATGTACAAATTTTTAATGAGTTTTGTGTTCAATCAGTATCGGATAAGTACTAGTCTTGGTGTTACTTGAAGCCTATAGATTTTTAAGTCTAGATTTTAAAATAAAGAGGTTAGATTATGATAAAAGCTAGCAAGCTGATTGATCTCTTTCCAAAGATGTTACTTAAAACTGTAATTATGAGTAAAACTCTCCACCTACACCAGTGGACCAATAGACGAGTTGTGCTTGTTATTGCAATTTGGAAAAGAAGGACTCACCACAGAGGGTTATATTAGTGCTATTCAAAGAGAGCTTTAATTTTACCTGTACCATCTCTACCTGGGCCTAATCACTTTGACTTCTCACACAATTGTGTCAACTTTTCTTCCTCTTTGAGCTAGGGTAGTCTTTCCAAAGTACAAACTAAATTATTTTTGTCTTCAAACATTCTGTGGCTTCCAGGAAGGGGGTTATTTCTTGTTCTAGCTGCATGGAACTCCTTTATTCATGGGAATGGAATGAAATTTTTCTTTTTGAGATTGTCTCTCTTTTTCAAAGCATCTTAAAATTTTAATGTCTTACAATTTTATACACATTAAGGCCAGGCATGGTATATGCCTTTACTCTCCGCACTTGGGATACAGAGGCAGGCAGATCCTGTGAGATTGAGGCCAGCCTGATCTTCATAGTGAGTTCAGGCCAGTTGGGGGTACAGGGAGACCCTGCCTCAAAAAAGACCTCAATACAAAACCACAGTTTTATACACATATACAACATACTGTGAACATGCCCCCATTACCCTCTCCTATTACCTCCTATTCTTTTTTTTTTTTTGTCTTTTTGAGACAGGGTCTCCCTGTAGCCCAGCTGTCCTGGAACTCACTCTGTAGACCTAGCTGGCCTTGAACTCACAAAGATTCGCCTGCCTCTGCCTCCCAAGTGCTAGGAATATAGGCGTGAACCACCATGCCTGGCTTTCCTCCTTGCAGACTCTGTTGTCTTCTTCCAAACCAGTCCCCTCCATGTCTCATTTCTTTGTGCAGGTTTCATGCAGGTAGCCACAGCTGCTTGCTGCTCATCATTGCAGCCATCTTCTATCCAGAAGATACTGTCTCATGGTACTCCTCCCCATCTTTCAGCACTTAAAAGTCTTTCTGCATCCTTCTGGGCCTTGGAAGGGGTGATACAAATGTCCTGATAAACACAGCACAGCGACTTCCCCTCACCACTTTGACTAGTTACAAGTGTCTGTATTAATTGTCACCCACTACAAAACACTTCTCTGATCAGGGCTGATAGCAGCTTTTCTAGTTTGCTTCTCTATTTCTGTGACAAAACTCTGACCAACTTGGGGAAAAAATGATTTACTTGTCTTACAGTTCACAGCCTATCAAGAAAAGCCAAGGCAGGAACTCTAGGTAGGAAGCTAGAGGGAGGAACTAAAGCTCAGACCATGGATGAATGTTCCTTATTGGCTTGCTCCTCTGACTTGTGCTCGGACCTTCTTCTACCAAGTAGGACCCCCTGCTTAAGTGAGCTCGACCACCCACAGTGAGCTGGACTATCTCACATTGCTCAACAATCAAGAAAATGCTTCGTAGTCATGGCCACAGGCCAGTTCCATAGAAGAAATTCCTTAATTGAGGTTCCCTTTTCTCAAATGTGAACGGGTGATAACTTATGCTAATCAGCACAACAATGCTAGTCAAAGGGTATAAACATAAATAGGGGCGGGGCATGGTGGTGCAGGCCTTTAATCCCAGCACTCAGGAGGCAGAGGCAGGTGGATCTCTGTGAGTTTAAGGCCAGCTTGGTATACATAGCAGGCTCCAGGCCAGCTGGGACTAAAGGGAGACCATGTCTCAAAAAGACCAAAAAAAAAAAAAAAAAAAAACCAAAAACAAAAAAAACTAGAAAACAATTTCACAGCATCATCATTTAGGAAAATAACAGTAGCAGGTTCTATCTTGGGCCCATGACATCCCTAACCCTGGGTTTTTGACCAGGATTACAGTACAGTCATGAAATGTCCTCTAGTGAGCAGGCCTCAAATCCAATAAGAAAGTTATTAGTTAACCCTTCATAGTTACGCCACTGTTGTACCAGTTGGCACATATTGCCTGATGGGGCTGGTGGTGCAGCATGCAAGAACCAGTGCTGAATAAGGTCATCAATGTTTTTTCTCCGCCCAGCAGCCTACATAGCACCTTATAGCACAATGAAAACTAGCTGGAAGTTTTTCTGGATGGATTGATATTTATTTATTTATTTATTCATTTTTTAATAGTATGTAAGAGATGCATCTGCACCTTTTATTTTCCTTTGATGATTTAATCTGTACCTAAAATTTCTCTCTCTCTCTCTCTCTCTCTCTCTCTCTCTCTCTCTCTCTCCTGTATATGTATATATACACAT
>VZQC01011522.1:484656-504241 GCA_009823505.1 Rhizomys pruinosus
TTTGTGTTGCTTCCTTTTGCCTTGTTATCCATTTTCAGTTTGGGTTTAGGTTTCTACTTCTGCAGTTATGCTTTTATTGATTTCTCTTTCTAGGTGCCTTGGGATGGTTGCTCCTTTCTTCTGTTCTTTGAATTGCTTCAAGTATTCTCTGAAGGGTTGGTTTTCCAGACATGTGTTCTTTCAACTTGTTTATGTCATGGAAGGTTTTTCTCTCTCCTTCAATTATAATCCACATTTTTGCTAGGTATAGTAACCTGGGTTGGCATCTATTGTCCTTTAACATTGGGAATGCTTTGCTCCAGATTCTTCTTGCTTTCATACTTTGCATTGAGAAGTCAGTTGTAATTCTGATAGGTTTCCCCTTATAGGTCACTTGTTTTTCTCTTGTGGCTTTAAGGATTTTGTCTTTGTTTTGGGTGTCTAGCATTTTAACTATTATGTGGCATGGATAATTTCTTTTCTGATCTTGTCTATTTGGAGTTCTATGTGCTTCTTGTATTTTTATTGGTTTGTCTTTTTTTAGTTTGGGGAAGTTTTCATCTATTATTCTGTCAAAGACCTGATCAATACCATTCTCTTGGGATTCTTCTCCTTCCTCTATTCCTATGATGCAGAGGTTAATCTTTTCATAGTGTCCCACAGTTCCTGGTTTTTCCACTTTTGTGTATTTTTAAATTTTTCATAATCTTTCCTCGAGGTTTTTAGTTGTTCTGTGTTATCTTCCAGGTCTGATATTCTCTGTTCTGCTTCCTCCGTTCTGCTTCTGAGGCTTTTTCCATTCCTTTCCTCTTGATTGGATGAGTGTTTGACTTCCTTTTTCATTTCCTCTTCTGATTTCTTTCATATTTCTACTTCCTTTTGCAGCTTCTCAATCTCTTCCTGTAGCTTTTTGCTTCACTGGTTGGTTTCCTTATCTTTTTCAGCATGCGATCTTTTCAGTGTTTCCAGTTCCTTCTGGAGTTTGTCATTCTCTCTCTCTAGGTCCTTCTTGAGTTCTTCATTCTCTTTTCTTAGTTCTTTGATTTGCTCTTTATAATGTTGTAGTTCTTTAAATATGCTCCCAATTGTGTTTGATATCTGTGTCTTGGGCCATCCCCAGGGGGATCCCACTGTAGGAATCTTCCATAGGGTTGGTATAGCTTGATGAGGGATTATCCTGCCCCTTTCCTGTGTTGTCTCTTCTTTGTGTTCCTGGCATATGGGCTTCTCCTTGCCTCTATTCCAATGTGAGACCTAAATGCCTCTTCACTGTGTTGAAGGCTTGCTTTGCTTGCCTCCTTCAGATGCCTTCGTAATCCCACTCGGGCACCTACACTTGCCTCAGCTGGTCTCGGATCTCAAGAGCCACACAACCCTACCTTTTATACCAGCTGGAGGATAACTCCGCCCCCACAGCCACGAAAGCCAATTAAGCCAAAAACGACTGGATTAAGGGATTAGCTATATTAAATCAATCAACAGTCAGCCTTGCTGAAGCACCCAGCTGCTGCCTACCTCCCTGCGTTGCCCCAGCTGGTCTCGGGAGATCTAGATGATTTTGATTTATATTTCCTGTAGCTAAACTGTGTGTATGTCTTCAAGGATTTACCCTGTAGTTATAGTAAGTAACCAAGGGCAATGGCAATGACTTTTGTTGTTTCAAATATCTCCGTGGTTCTCTAACCAATAATTCATAGGGAAGTGTTCCAGGTTTTGTATGGTGATTTTCATTTAAGCCATGTTTTGGTACCAGTCATAGATTTTTGGGCAAGTTTACAGTACCAGGCATGTATTATTTTCCACGGAGCATGCCTTACATCCAATCAGAAATAAATTGGTTACTCTGAAAACAATCATCCTACTACTGTATCAGTGAGCACATCATAAATGGGATGAAGGCTCTTGATGTTGCCTGAGCTACTCTTGAGCACCTGGCTCAAAGAAACCTCCTCTCTCAGGCTCTGTAGCAAGTGGGATTACAAAGTTCCATCAGTATGGCCAGTGAGAATCCTAATTTAATACCAAAAGGCCATGTGCCAATACTTTCTGGAGAGGAGAAGCTAAATGAGGAGAAACTCAGGAGCTGTTATTCTCATGTTTCTTATCAGGCACATGTATTTGCTGGCCATGAGGACTAGGAAGACAAAAGCACGGAAAGCAGCAGTCATGGTAGGCAGGAATCATCCTGTAGGTAGTAGCAGAAGCCTTGGCTGATATTCCTATGAAGATCTATCTTTCTGTAAGCAGACTATTCAGCCTCTCCTTGGATTACATGGGATAAACCAGTACAGCTCTATAAAGACCCCATTTCACCTAAGTTAAAAATAGGTTTCTATATTGCAAATAAAAATGTAGAGCATTTGCCTAGCATGGTAAAGGCCTTGAATTCAACCCCTAGTGTCAGCAGGAAGCAACAACAAAAAGGTGCTTCTAAGTCCTTTTATGATATGGACCTGGCTTATCAATTCTGTTTTCTTTTTTTAATTTATTTTTTATTGTTTTAAACTTTTTCCATATATCATACATCATTTCTCAATCAATTTAGAGTCACTTCCCTTTCCACACCCCCCCACCCAACCTGAGTTCCTGCACTCTGCCATACATGTCTTGCATTTTTTTTCTGGGTCTTTTCAGAGTTTTTTTCCAGTTCTTTTGTTGTTGTTGTTCTCTCCAACTTGTATTGCTTCAATATATACATATATATACACAGAGTACAAAATATAGATATATCTATTAAGTATATTATAAGCAAATACAACCTGAATTTGGAAGATTGTTCCTTTTTCTCTGTTTTTTGCTAAAAATGTCCCATGTGTTTCCTTAAGAAGTAGTTGAAGGTTTCATCCTTGGCAAGCCCAAACACCACATTTGCCCCTTTGGCTTCACATTGGGGTCTTTCCATCCCATGGTCACCCAAAATGAGTCCAGTAAGCGAAGTGTCCTTCTTGATTTTCTGTAATGGCTTCATGTACAGTCCTGTAGTTAGTCCAACAATGCCAGTCTAATACTCTGAAGAGGCTGAAATCCCAGTACCTGCTTAGTCCACAATCTGGATGCTCAGGAGCCCCATCGGGCAGGGAAGGTTTGGAGGAGTCTGGAGAACAGGAGTCGTTCAGTCCCATATGGAGGGTTTAAAAACCGGGTGGCACACACGCTTTAGTCCCGGGCAGTGGGAGGCAGAGGCCAGGGGATCTTTGTATTTATCAAGGCACCTGGTCTACAGAGCAAAGTTCCCAGGGACGCTGGGGCTACAGGGATATCTTGGCTCAAAAAACCAAAAAGCAAAAAAAAAAAAAAAAAAAAAAAAAGCTGTGTCTCATGTCTTTGAAGAATGGCAAAAACAGTGGCAGCCACAGAGTAGATGCACTTGCCAGTAAGAATTGAAGACAGGCCAAACAACAGTGCTCTCTCTTTTATTCTTTTCATCTTTTTACTAAGATCTCAAGTTTTATATCCAAAGTACAATTTCTCTGGTCTTACTGATTATTATTTCTGGTTTTACTTTCCTTTTAAATGCTTAAGGCCACACAGTTAGCCCAGATTAACCAAGGTTTTTGTTTTCTTAAGGTCAGTTGAGGATCTGGTCCTCAGGAATCACTTGGGGTTTTTGTTGGGGGAGGTGGGAACCCCTGGCTCCTTTTGGCTTTTAATTTACCAGGTCCATCCACTTGAGGACAAAATCAAGTCTTGTTAGACCTGGCTTCACTTTTTGAAGCATGAGTAGACTTTCCTCTTTATTGACTGGACACTGGCTGTATGTATGCATCTTTTAGAGTAATATAAAATTAAAATGGAAAAATGCAAATCAAGAAATACGATATGGAAATAACATACAATTTGTTTTCAGAAGATACAATTTTAGCATAGGTGCGATGTATCAGGCTCGTGTAACCTAGCCTTTCTGGATGCTTAATGACCATACTTAATGCCCATACCAATTTGGCTGAGGGACCTAAGGGATAACTTTGTTCCTTGCTGTCAGAGGTCAACGAAGTCTAAGGGGACTATGCATGGGGGCATCTCTCGAAATGTCCTACAAATGTGGGTTACCAGTCTTCCTGTGTAGGGAGGTCTTGGAGATCAATTCTGTCTTCTTAAAAGTCTCAGTAACTTGTTCAGTTGCTAGTAAAGGAATGTACAAAAAAGGCCTAAATAATAATTTTCTCATTTGCGAAGAAATGTAGAAAAAGAAAGCAATTCCAAGGATGATAGTCAGCTGAATAAATGGCAATGACTTGGTCAGCATTCTGTAATTTAGGGATCTTTTAATTGTTATTTTGTGTGTGTGTGTGTGTGTGTGTGTGTGTACGCACACATGTGTGCAATTGTGTGGAGCTCAGAAGAGTAAACTAGGTGTTTTCCTTTATCTCTCTCAACATTATTTTTTAAGACATGCTCTCTTGCTTGCTAACACTTGCTGTTTGGGCAGGTCATGTCGGGCTTTTCATATGGATGCTGGGGACTTGGACACAGATCCTCCTGATTTCAAAACAAGTGCTTTTACCTTACCCACCGAGCCATCTCCCCAGCCTCAATTTGGAGGTGCCCTTGATTCTAACATCTTCAGTTTCCAGACAGGGAGAATAGGTAATGGAGCTGTCTCTCTTAAGGTCTATTTTGACTTGGAGGAAAGCCTCAAGGGACTTCTCTTTAGATCTCACTGGCCATAAATGGATCACATAGCTGCTCTGGGTTTGTTTTCTGTCGATGTGATAAAACTTTGAATTCAGCTCAGAGGTTATAGTCTACCGTGGAGAGAAGCCAGGGTAGTAGTTCAAGGCTGGAACCTGGAGGCAGGAACTGAAGTAGAGACTATGGAGGAATGCTGCTTACCTAATTGCTCCCCCAACTTTATTTGGCTACCTTTCTTTACTAAAAAGTATTTTGTTTATTTTTATTTTATGAGTATTTGTGTTTTGCTTGCATGTATGTAAGTGCACTATGGGTTTGCAGTGCCCACAGAGCAAAAGAGGTTAGTGGATCCCCTGGAACTGGAGCTACAAATGGATGTTAGCTGCCATGTGGGTACTGGGATCCACACTTAGGTCCTCAGCAAGAATGGCTAGTGCTCTTAACCACCGACCCATATTTGCAGCCTTGGGAGCTACCATTCTTATACAGAAAAGGCCCACCTGCCCAGGAATGACAGCACTCAAGGTGGACTGGGCCCTCCTACATTAATTAACAGTCATTAAATGCCCCTGAGACATGCCCACAAACCAATCTAATGGAGGAAATTTCTCAGTTGAGATTTCCTCTTCCCAGGTATGGCAAGTTGACAACAAAAATTAGTCACCACAGTAGCCATCCCTAGACTCATGACTATGAAGTGAAAATGCCTTGATTTAATCTCTATCTATCCTTAAAGCAAAAGGACTCTACCCTTGAAGTGCTGCTAACAGAGGAGAGGCTATAGTGCAGATAAGAAACAGCCGTAGCCACATATGTATTTCCATTATTCCCTCCTCCTCCCTTCCACTCTCTACCCATCACTACTGCTATCACTCCAGATATAAGAGCCAACTTCATTCATATCTCCAAATTCCATGCATTCCATAGTTTCTGGGTCACTGAACATATTAGTTCCCCATGAATACATTCTCTTCACCTCTGTTTGCTGGGATCTTGATCTGAATGTCTCTTGGCTACTGCAGCACTCTATTTAGATATCACTTGTTTTAGATCCTCTTTTCTATGCCCAATGCCACAGCTCTCCACTGTTAGTCTTGTCTTAAAACTTCTCAAAGTAAGTTATAATTTTCTGTTTACTGGTTAACATCTCTGACTGGACTCTGAATGAACTCTTTTATGGCTTATTGACTGGATCTTATTTTTCTGTTGTTTCATATAGAGAATGCACATAATAAATAGATGCAGATAAAGAGTAAAATGTTGCAGAAATAAAAGTAGACCTTTCTGGCTCTTTCCTTATTTAAATCACATATCCTTTTATTATATATTAATACAAGTTCTCACAACTTGAGTATTACTGATAATGACTTGGGAGGAGGGAGGACTTGTTACATATTGTTAACATATATATTTCTGGCCTTGGCATTCAAAAGTTGTCATTTGTTACTTTCAAGTTAGGATCTAGAAGCTCCATTGATTTTAATAAGAACCAGTAGTTTCAAATGTCATTTGTTACAATATCATAGAAATTGTTTTTAACACTTAAACACTTAAGAGAGAAAACTGGATTAAAACTTCCAGTGACCACAGTCACAAACTAAATCTGTCTTCCCCAGATCCTGGCACAAGGCCACCACTGTTCATTGAGACATTTGTGGTAGGTTGATAAGCTGAATTTAATTTATAGCAAGCCAGATTGCACACACTCAAACTGAATGTCATGTGAAAGGGTTTGTTAAGTAAGAAAATTTAGGTGTCAAAAAAAAATGGAGGCAAGCCCTTTTTCTTAATTTTCAGATGGGAGAACTGCCTCTTGGGTAGGCTTGTTGAAGTCCTTCAAAGACTTTTACATAACCAAACTTCTCCTTCTTTCCCTCCCTCCCTTCCCTCTTTCCTTCTTTCCATCACTTCTTGCATCCATTACTTTATTACATGTTCAGTGGCTGATCTGGAGTACAAAAAGTCAGAGACTGAGAGAATGCAAACATGGATTGTCATTCGGTCAGATTTGGAGACCACCCAGCTCCTGCCTCTGATGATTTGATACTCATCAGGACAGATGTTTGGCTCAACATCATTAGAAGTAAAACAGAACTAAAAAGAAACCATGTGTTTTAGTTTAATAGTTTTATAGCTCAATCAGAAGGGCTCTAACCTTGAATGTCTAAGGGACTAATTGCTTCAAAGTATTTTGTGGCAATAGGTAGATGTAAATATGAAATGATATCTTTTTGATCTGTCCTGATTGTTAAAATGTTCAGTCTAAACTAGTAACACTTAGTTTTGTTCATTTTTTCCCTAATATTAGGCTGGCACTGTAGAGAACAGATGAAATGTGTCAGGAAAGTAGGCATACGCCAGGGAAGATGAGGGTATTACTACTTCCAGCCCCAGATAAGGAATGGTATTAATTTTTTTCTGCAAAGAATAAATGGAGAATTACATTTATAATGACATGGAAGATTTAATGATTCCTTGAAAAATCTAATAGTTTGAATTATTTGCCTTAACGGAAATGATGCCTCTCTCCTGAGCATTCTGGTGAGTTTGGAAGAGCTTTATGCTGTTTACTTGATCTTTCCTTTATCTAAAGAGGAATTTCCTTGGGAAGATGATACCATCTTTCTTTGATCTTCCTTGATGAAGTGTCATTTTATCCACATCTCAGAGGATTTGGAACAACATGAAACACTCTTTTGGAAAGAGACATATTTCTAAAAAAGTTATACTTTTGTTGGCTTTTGGTCTTCCATATGTGACAGAACAAATCAGTATTAGCACAAGTTAGTATAAGCATAGTTTAATATTAGCACAAAGCAGTATAAACACAATTTATAAATCGCAGGTTGAAATTCTTTAGATTGAGCTTTCATTAAGAAACAACATAACATACACTATATTTTCAGATGATGTAATTTTAGTATAGGTATGACATATTATACATAATATATATATAGATATATATATATATATATATATATATTGGAAGAATATAAATTTGGTGTAAAAAGAACTGGGAACAAAGAACCAACTGAAACGTAAAGTTCTCCCCAAAACAATAATCCTCTGCTTTGAAAAAACTTTAAAAAGACTCAGAAAAAGATACAAGACATGGATGGCAGAATGCATGAACTCAGGTGGGGTGGGGGGGGCATACTGAGAAATGGTGTATGAAATGCACAAAAGTTCAATAAAATATTTTTTTAAAAAGAAGCAACAAAGAGGAAGTGTCACCACCAAACTGCTCTCATGCATAGGCCACACTAGATGTGTGTGTGTGTGTGTGTGTGTGTGTGTGTGTGTGTTCCATGAAATACATGTCACTTGAGACTTTGCCAATGCACAATATGTCAAGAAACTTCCTAATGTAATTTTTCCTTTTTATTTTTTACAGTGTTCTCTTATTTATCTATTATTGGGGAACTATTTCCCTTCTGACTTTCTGCTGTGTTTCTTTGGTATTACTGGTATTTATTGTGCTGCAATAATTTGCCTTTATAAATTAATTTTGTCTTGTTCTTAATTTTTTCTAATTCTCTTGATTTTGTTCAATTTATGCAAATATTTTTGTCATCAGTTCTTTTCTGAAGAAGCATTCTGTTTCAAATTTTAACTCATCTTTATTCTACAGGGGGAGGGTACATATGTATCTCCATGCATGCATGTGCAGGCACACGTGCTGGCCCATGTTGGCACATGTGGAGTTTAGAGGTTGACTTTATGCCTTCCTTGATCAGAAGTATTCTTAGTTAAATGAGTTTTATTCTGTTTATAAGATTTAATTAAAATTGTTTCCTCAATACATTCAATCTCTAATTGTTCTTAGATTTCTATATTTGCTGTTAGTTCAAATCAATAGGGAGAATAAAACATTCTTACAGAGATCTAAATGATTTTCCTCAGCTTTTTGAGAAGTTGATAAAACATTATGTTATCTTTGGGATCCTTTGAATATAAAAATATGTTCTTTTGAGTTCAAGCCAGCCTACTCCACATAGTGAGTTCCAGGTGGCCTGGGACTACAGGGGGACCCTGTTTTAAAAAAGTGGAAAGAGATTTACAACCTGCCTTGAAAGTACCTGAATCTGGCTTCAACATGGTATGGGGGTCAGGATAATTGAAGCCTGTGTGAGAGTGCCTGAGCTAGCCTCTGTGTGGTAGTGAGCTTCCCAAATTGTGCCATCCCCAACCCCTACCTTGGGACCATCTGAAGCCCCTCCTGCTTCTCTAGGCCTGGACTCTCCTCTGCTCATGGGCATGGGTCTGGGCAATTATAGCCTGCCTGAGAGTGCCTGAGTCTGGCCTCCACATGCTGTGGGGTCCAGAAATCTCCAGCCTGCCTGAGAGTACCTGAATCCAGTTTCCAAGTGGTGGTGAGCTTCCCAAATTACACTTTGCCAATCCTGTGACCTTGAGATTATTTTAGGCCCTTCCTGCTTCTGCAGAGCTAGAACCTCCTGCATTGTAGTAAGGGCTCAGACCTTTGCAAACTGTTGGAGAGTGCCTGAATCAAGCATCAATCAAACCACTGCCTAGCAAGCCTCCAAATTGTTCTGTGTCTTCTGGCTAGTAGGAGCCAAGACCTTAGAAAGAAACCTGAGGATATCTGACTGATGCTTACCTTGAGCCTCTGTGGGAGCTCCTAAATATCTGGATAGAACCAACAAGTCCCTTCAATATAAAAATCAAATGAGAGAACCTGAAGCCTTCACCAACCAGCCTTTCATACCTAATAAGAAAACAGCTAAAGCACATCAAGAATACAAAGTCAGTCTTCAACTCAACAAAGGAATAGATGAGTTTCATACCATAATCACAAACAATAAAAGAAATCCACATGTCAAGATCATAATAAGAAAATAATAATATGAAAAAACAAACCAGGGCTGGAGAGATGGACCGCTCTTGCAGAGGACCCGGGTTCGATCCCCAGCATCCACATGGCAGCTGAGAACCGTCTGTAACTCCAATTCCAGGAGAACTCCAGTTCCAGGGGAATCCAAGACCCTCTTCTGACCTCCGTGGCATTGCACGACACAGGTGCACAGACCTACATGCAAACAGTACATTCATACACATAAATAAAATAAAATAAAATAAAATAAAATAAAATGAAAAAAAGAAAAAAAAAACCCAAATTATAGGTTCCCACTTGCACTACCGGTCCTGCAGAAGAGTTCTACAGTGAGGACTCTAGAGGCCATCCAGGGCACAGAATTTAAAAGAATGATCACAAACATGATCAAAGAATTCAAGGAACTTAAAGAACACACAAACAAATCAAAGAATTACAGAATATGGGGAAAACTTCTGACTGAATTTACCAAAGAGAAATACTTAAGAAAACTCAGGCTAAAATGAAGAAGGAAGTGAAACATTCAAAGCCAATTGGAAATGACTGGAGAAACCCTCACCAATAGAAGGAATGAATCAAACAGAAAACAGAATATCAAGACTGGAGGTTAAGTTGAAGAATTGGACCACTCAAGCAGAGATTATGAAAAACTTTAAAAAACACAGGAATGGAATAGTCAGGAAATGTGGGACAACATGAAAAGGCCAACCTTATGAATGCATCATCGGCATAGGGAAGGAGAAGAATCTCAGGGTAATGGTATTGACAAGATCTTCAACAGGATTGTAGAAGAAAATTACCACAAATTAAGGAAAGGCATGCCCATACAAATACGAGAAACACAAAGAACACCAAATAGACAGGACCAGTAAAGACTCTGATAGCCAAAGCAACCCTGAGCACAAAGAGAAACTCAGGGGGGATTACTGTATCAGATTTCAAACTATATTACAGAATTATAGTCATAAAAACACCATGAAACTGGCACAAAAATAGACCTATAGATCAATGGAACATAACTGAAGATCTAGACTTTGAGTACATGCAATTTCACTCACCTGATAGACTCAATGGAGGAAAGACAGCATCTTCAGTAAATGGTGCTGGCAAAACTGGATCTCCACCTCTAGAAGAGTGAAACTAAATCCTTATCTTTCACCTTGCACAAAAGTCAAATCTAAATGGTTGCAAGACCTCAATATGAAATCTGAAACTATGAAACTGTTAGAAGAAAATATCAGTAATAATCTACAAGGTATAGGTGTAAGAAAGGACTTTTTAAGTTAGTCTTTCTGGAATTAAGTTCAACAATCAACAAGTAAAAAGCTCCTGTATAACAACTAAAAAGTTCCTGTATAACAAAAGAAACAACCAATGAAGTGAAAAAGACCATAGAGTGGCAGAAAAATCTTCAACAGCAAGATATATAACAGAGGTTTAATACCAAGAATATATAAACTACTCAAAAAACAAAGAATAAGAAAACAAACGACCCAATTAAAAGATGGGCTAAGGATCTGAACAGAGAGCTCTGAAAAGAAATAAAGATGGCTAAGAAATATCTTAAAAGTGTTCAAGTCATTGGAAATTAGGGAAATGCAAATTAAAACTACTTTAAGATTTCATCTAACCCCACTGTGACTGGCTAAGATCAAGAAAACAAATGATACCAAGTGCTGGGGACAATGGGAGGAAAGGGGAATACTCATTAACTGCTGTTGGGATTGCAAGCTTGTGCCACCCCTATGGAAAGCAGTGTGGAGAACACTTAGAAAACTGAAAATGAACCTACCATTTGATCTGGTTATATCACTCCTTGGCATATACCCAAAGGATTCATCCTATTACAGAAATATTGCACATCCATGTTTGTTGCTGCTCTTTTCACAGTAGCTAAGAGATGGGAGCAACATAAGTGCCCTTCAACTGACCAGTGGATAATGAAAATGTGGTACATTTACACAATGGAGTAAAGAAAGATGAAGTCATGAAATTTGTAGGTAAATGGGTGGTTCTAGAAGCTGTTATGCTAAGTGAAGTAGTACAGACTCAGAAAAACAAACTTCATATGTTCTCCATCATTTGTGGATCCTAGCACCAAATCCTTATATACAAATATGGCAGGCACCATTCATCAAAGAAGCTTCTCTTGCACCAGGTGAAGACTATTACAGAGTACCACAATTGGTCACATACATATTGTCTGTGACGTGCCCAAGCCTAAGCATCATATCTATAATGCAACTCCTACCCCTAAGGCTCATGTGACATAAAACAAGGGGCCAAGAGGACATTAATCTCTTAACTCTCATTAAGGAAGCTCCCTCATGCAACAGGTTCTCTCAGTGAATTTGGAACTCAAAAGGTCATAAATGGGCAAACCATAGGGATTAGGAGCCTTCAGAGTATAGGTCCATGGACAGGTCTCCTATATTAAGCTTCATTCATCCAGGGTCAGGACCACTGAGGAAGAGGAGGTAGGAAGATTCTAAGAGCCATGGAAGTGATGCATAACCATATGGAAATAGAATCCTACAAGCTCCTGAGAACTGCTTATATGAGCTTTCAGCAATGGTCTCAGTATACACAAGACCCATGCAAACTCAAGCTGATAAAAACGCAGCATGGAACTAAGGACATGGGCAGCAAACCCCAATCATAGCTGAAGAATATTGGCAGATTATTACTTTGGGTGAAGAAGAACTGGCCCTCTTAAAGTGAAGGACTCTGGATAGGCTGACTAGAGCTCTGGGGATGAACTTGCACTGAGGAGTGGTTGGGAAGATAATTGGCACAATAGGCCTTAACACAAATGACAGAATGTATGAATTCCAGAGGGGGTGCTCTGGGAGGGTGCAAAAGGAGAATGGGGTATAAAAGTAATTAAGACTGATTGAGATATGTATAAAATTCACAAAAGTTCAATAAAAAATTAAAAAAATATATTCTTATCTGTGTTATATGGTTATTTTATACTTCTTCCCATATAATGTATTCCACATTTGTTTTTCCTTTCTGTGTCTATTTATCCAGCCATGTATTGATTGAATTCTTGTCCCTGGTTGAACATTGTGGTGGTTTGAATGAGAAATATCCCCTAGAAGGGGATTTGGACCAAGTATTTGAACAGCTTGTCCATAGATGGTGGACATATTTTTGGAGGTTATTGGAGGTATAGCCTTGCTGGAGGAAGCATGTCACTCTGGTGAGCTTTGAGAGTTTATATCTTTGCCCCACTTCAAGTTGCTCTTTCTTGGCTTCCTGTTCACCATTGGAGACATGAACGCTCAGCTTTCAGCTTCTTCTGCCATGCCTTCCAGTTGGTGCCATGTCTCTTTGCCATGATGGACTATTATCTCTCTGGAACCATAAGCCTAAATAAATTCTTTTATAAGTTGGTTTGGTCATGGCGTTTTCTCCCAGCAACAGAGAAGTAACTAATGCAGAAGTTGCTACTAAGAGTGGTACCAAAACTGATCATGTGGTTTTTGGAAGAATGTGGAAGACTTTGGAAATTTGGATTAGAAAAGTGGGTTAATGCTGTGAGCAGACCATAATGGGCCATTCTAGTAGAAGCCAGGACTGTCATGGACCAGCTTAAGATGTTTCAGAGGGAATGGGAAGCAAGGACTTAAACAACAGCTAGCCTGAGTATATGCCCCGTGATATTTTGGCAAAGAATCTGGCTACCTTCTACCTGTTGCCTAAGAACTTATCTGAGAATAAATTTAAAAGTAGTGATCTAATTTCTTTGGGGAGGAAAGGGTTTATTTCACCTTACACTTTTCAAAGCACAGTCCATCTCTGAGGAAAGTCAGGACAGGAACTCAAGGAGGGAACCTGGATGCAGTAGCTGAAGCAGTAACCAGGAAGGAATGTGGCTTACTAGCTTGCTTCACTTAGTTTGCTTATGTAGCTTTCTTATATAGCCCAAGCACAGCTGCCCAAGAATGGCACTGCACACAGTGGTCTGGACCCTCCCCCACAAATTAGTGATTAAGAAAATACCTCACAGCATGACTGATAGCTAGTATGATAGAAGAAATTCCTCATTTGAGGTTCCTCCCTCCCAACTGACTCTCATTTGTGTGAAGGTTGCAAAAACTAAGCAGCACAGGCATTATTACATTAATTTGTTATTGCATCTCTGTGTTAGCATGTGTGTGCATGCATGTGTGTGTGGGGATGTGTTCATATACAGATCCTGAGTTTTTAAGACAGGGTCTTTCAGTGAATTTGGAGCTCACTGATTTGCCTTGGCTGGCTGCCTAGCAAGCCACAGGGCTCCTCCTGCTTCTTCTCCTCTGTGCTAGGAAGTACAGGTATGTGCTACTTCACTGCCTTTTTATGTGGATACTGGGGATCTGAGCTCATGACCTCATAGTTGCATGACAGGCACTTTACTGATGTATCCATTTCCTCAGTCTCATTTTCTTTCAATTGATTTTGTGTGTTATCTTTCTAATGCTGCTCACATAAAATATCTTAAAATGGTATTACTCTGATTTGAACTTTATTACAAATGTAGTTGAATTGTAGCATTGTGGTGGTTGGTTTGAATGAGTGTCTCCCATAGGCTTCAAGTATTCAGATATTTTGTCCCCAGTTGGTGGTACTGTTTTGGGACGTCTTAGAAGATGTGGCCATTCTGGAGGAATTACGTCACTGGGGGCGGGCTTAGTGAGTTTAACAAGCTTTGCAGTCTCCAGTGTCCCTCTCTCTTGATCTCCTGTGCTCATTGGAGATGTGAATCTCTACTTTCTGCTCCAGCCCCATCCACCATGCCTCCCTGCCACATTGGACTCTTAATTCTCTGGAACCGTCAATTGTAAGCTCAAATAAACTCTTCCTTTTATAAGTTCCCTTGGTCATGGTGGTTTTGTCACAGCAACAGAAAAGTGACTAATACAAGCAAGTTTGTAGTTCTAAGAGACAGAAGTACCAAATAAACAAACTAATAGTTCTGATAATTCTAAAACTACTCAGTGCAATATATGCATATAAAATTTCATTGAGAACAGTAAAAAAAATACAGCAAACTTGGCTAGCTTTCCTGGGAATACTTTTATTTAGACTGGGAAAGTAAGCATAAGTGAATGTCAGCTGTAAATTGATATTCAGTTATGCATCAATTTGGTCAAATAATGAATTTTATTTGGTAAGAAAAAGGGCTTGAAACATGAAATCTTTTAGTAGACATGTTAAAAATATTCCATTCACTGAAAATGGACTGTTTTCAAACCATATTCTGTTTTTAGATCTTTATTGATTAAACTAGGAGAAAATTAACTAGAGAAATAGGAAATAAGTAAAAGAATGGAAATTTTGCTCAGTTGATTTAATCAACTGGAAACCACTATTGCCAGTCAGTTGTGTTTGGGCAAGATCTGGACAGAAAACACAGTGTAGATCTGTTCAAAGCGCCAGGCTCCCTGCAGCAGCAGCAGCAGAGGCATTTTGACCTAGGCTCCTTAATCACTTTAATCTCACCTTTCCCATTGTTTACTTGTAAATAGCTAAACCTCTCCTTAATCACTTTAGTCTCCTTATGAAAGGTAGCCTCTCCTTCACATGCCTTGGCCACACCTTTAATCTTCCTAGTGTACTTTTCAGATCCAAACTGTACATTCTGCATTTCTTTCTGCCCCATCTGCTCTTCTTCACTGTAGATCTATATAATATTCACCATTAAAAGCCACACCACCATTTCTACGTTAGTCTGTCTTGAAATATCCTCCACCAAAGACATTAGTCCATTGCTTTTCAACTTAGAATCAGGCAAGCATTTGTGCTCTGGGTAAACTGATGCCAGACTCTTTATCAAAATATCCCAGTTGACTACAATTTTTGCAGCCATGCTTTCTTCTGGGCTTCTACTAGAATGGCCTGTTAAGCTCTGCTTACAGTAGTCAACAGCTTTTCTAGCCCAAAGTTCCAAAGTCTTCCATATTTCTCCAAACATCCACATGGTCAGGTTCTTCACAGCCAACACCCCACTTCTGGTATAAAATAACTATATTAGTCACTTTTCTGTTGCTGTGATAAAACTCCATGACCAAAGGAACTTATAAAAGGAAGAGTTTATTTGAGTTTAAGATTAACAGTTCCAGGGAATTAGAGTCCATTGTGGTGGGAGGCATGGCAGCTGGAGCTGGAGCAGCAAGCCGAGGGTCACGTCTTGCAATGAGCACAGGAAGCAGAGAGAGCAACTGGAGACCACAAGGCTTGTTAAACTCACTAAGCCTGCCCCCAGTGACATACTTCCTCTAGCATGGCCACACCTTTTAAGACCTCCAAGAACAGTGCCACCAATTGAAGACAAAATGTCTGAATACTTAAAGCCTATGGGGGACATTCTCATTCAAACCACCACAGTATGCAAAGTAACTAGGAAAAGAAATCAGCCTATATGTTCATCAATAGATAAAAGGATAAAGAAATGTTGCAAACACAAAATGGAATTTTATTCAGTCATAAAGAAACATGAAATCATGACATTTGTGGGAAAACAGAAGTGAAAATCACAATGTTAAATTAAATAAACCAGATACAGAAAGGCAAATCTTGCAGGTTTTCTTCCATATGTGGAACTTGTTTATAGGAACCCCTGAGAGGTTATACATGCTTGAGCAAGATCATTAGGTTATACATGTAAGAACAAGATCATTACTTTCTAATCCTTAATAGCACAGGGTATGGTGAAATATGAACTAAATGTCACATAGGAAAAGTCAATGGATGCTGGATATGCTGGATTGAAAGGTCAAGTGAACTTGAGTGTTGAGTCTCCACTTAGACTATTACAAGTCTGTGCTAGTGAAGTAAAGTGTCTGTGTAAAAGGAAGCAGCCAGCTTCAGTGGAAGCAGAGGGAATGAGAGGAAGCCAGCTCACAAGCAAAAGAATGGGAAGGTGCAAGAAACAGAAGGAAAACAACCCATGCTTAGCTTAGCTTCTGCCCTTGTCATTAACCTTTCTTCCTTGAGAGTCTCCCTTTTCTCTGCTTTAAGTGAACTCTATTCCATGAACTCAGAAGACTGATTATAACCTGTAGATAGAACATTAATCAGCACTTAAGACACTACATAAAAGAAAATGTAATAATTTCCCATTTCACATGGAAATTCCTACCTAGAGAAGAGAGGACTTCCACCATTTTCTTTTCCTAAAGGGAGCTGCTAAGGGCCTTTCTCAATTTTGAATACCTTTAGTTTTCTGTCTCTAAGGGAAAAATGATAAAAATAATTAGACCCTTGTATGAAATGGGTCACATTTTTCTTGGTGAACAGACTGGACAATGTCACTGTGTGGAAGGATGCAGCTAATCTTTGCACTTTCTTTCCAGTTGTCTGAATCTGAGATCAGCATTCTTCCCTGTATGGGAAGCAGCCCTGTCATTTCTGTGTTTTCTAATGCAGATGGCATCTTGGCTTAGGCTGCTGGCACATAGGCTGGCAGGGGCGAGGCAGGTTTGCATGAGGCAGGAGCTAAGCGAGTGCCTCTCATTTGTCTCCTTCCTTTAGGTCAGTAATGAGGAAAGATTTTATATTAATTTCTTCCCTAGGTACAGGCACTCTGGAATGAACACAGCAGTTCAGTGTGGAACAAACAGGAGAAATCAATGTTCCTGGGCTTAAGATGTGCTCTCTAATCTAACTTTCAATGATTAATTTTTTAAATTGATTTATTTTTATTTTATATGTGTATAACTGTTATGCCTGCATATATGCAAATGGACTCATGTCATGTAGAAGAAGAGAAAAGAGGGCATTAGTTTTCCTGGAACTGGAATTATTGATGGTTGTTAACTGCCATGTGGGTGCTGGGATTCAAACCTGGGTCTTCTGAAAGAACAGCCAGTGCTCTAAAGCACCAAGCCATTTCTCCTGCCCTCATTGATTTCTTTTTGACTTTTTTAAAAATTGAATTTTTATGAATTGCATACAATATATTTTAATCATATTTATATTTCCTTCTTTATCTGTACCCCCTTATTGCCTTTCCAATTTCATACATACACATTCACATATTATATAATTTCCTGTAGAGTTGTATTTGTGTCCTCAGCGCCCTTTAGTGCTGGTTCATCGACTGGAGCCTGGTCAACCTACCAAGAGCCTCACCCTTAAACAACACTCACTCTTCCCTTCCTAGCAGCCATCAGTTGCCAATACTTCCTCAGGTAGAGTTGGGATTTCTTAACTGTTTTTCAACATCTATACTGGGATTTTGGGGTGGCTTGAGTTTAAGCGGGCCTTGTATATGTGGTCATCATTGCTGTGAGTTCATATGAGTAACTGACAAGCTGCCTGGAAAACTGTTTACTTGTGGTCACCTATCACACCTGACTCTTAACAATCTTTCTGCCCTCTCATCTGCCAGAGGCAGAAATTTGATGTAGGTTTCTTTTTCAGGGATAAGCAGTCTGTGGCCTCTTATTCTCTACATGTTGGTCAGTTGTGGTTTTCTGTGCAAATCACCATCTATTGCATAAGGAAGCTTTTCAGCTGATAGTTGAGAGATGCATTAATCTATGAGTATAACAATAAATTGTTAGGAGTCAGGTTGATACTATATCTATTTAGCAGGATAACAATATTGTTTTTTTTTTCTCCCTATGTCCGACAACCTGACTAGCCTTGGGTTCCTAGGCCTGATATCAACGTCAAGTATAGGCTTGATCTTATGAAATAGACCTTATATCCAGAAAGTGTTTGGTTACTCCCATAATATTCATGCCACTACTCACCAGTAGGCATATCCTGCCAGGCCAGTTGTTGTAGCTTTCAGGATTCACAGATGGGTAAGGTTAATGATTAGTTTTCTCTTCAGTTTGCATCCACAGAAACTTCCAGTACTTTGAAAGCTATCTGGTAGGGGTGATGCTTTGAAGTCAGCACAAGCTTGATTTCTCCTCGTTTGCTCTACAACTCATGGATGTAGTATTTTCAGTAATAGGGTCTTACCATGAAGTTTTGTTGGGTAACCAAGAACAGGGACAATAGTCGATATTGTTTTAAGTTTTACTGGACCCCTGGTTAATGGCTTCAAAGGAGGAGTCTATTCCTGGCATTAAACTATTACTTTGTTAGCCTATAGTGTCTAATAAGAGCAATATCCATTTGTTATAACATAACTCCTTTTAATCTATTTTTATTATATATATATACATATATATATATACTTTAATAATCTTCTATAGTTATAGGTTTTTTCTAAAGGCCTTTAGTGTTAGTATCACTCCCTAAACTCTCTCTTATGACCTGCCCTCCCATTCTCTACCCCATTTAACTGTTCCTACTCTATTACTCTGCTAACCCTTATATCACTACATTCTATTTCTCATGCCAGGATGCTCCCCAAGCATGGACTTTTATTAGTTCTCTGACATCTCTGGATGTTCAAATTGAAACATACATATCTATTGGGGATTTTCCAAGACCACCTGAAGCACAGGTAGGAGCTGGGTGCTTCAGCCAGGTGGATTGTTTGGTTTGATTTAATTGTCTTTGGCTCGATTGGCTTGTGTGGCTGTTGGGGAGGAGTTGTCCTCCCAGCTGATATAAAAGTTAGGCATGTGTGAGTCTGGAGATCAGGGATTTCCCAAGATCACCTGAAACACAGGTACCAGGGTACCGGGTAAACAGAAACACCCTCCCCTGCCAACTGGGATTGTGGAAGGAGTGTCCAAGTGGATTCTTTGGAGAACCTTCAGAACAGAAAAGGGAGAGTGAGTTAGACTTCCAATAGAAAGTCTAAAGCTTAGACAATTCAACACTCCATTAGCAAGGAGAAAAGGAGAAAAAGAAATCAATCAAACAAACAAAGAAGGCATCAGAAGGAGCCAAGCAAAGAAGACTTCAACCCAGTGAAGAGGCATTTGGTATTCACATTGGAATACAGGCAAAGAGAAACCCACATGCCAGGGACACAAAGAAGAGACAACATGGGAAAGGTGTAGGATAATTCCACACCAAGCTCTACCAACCCTCTGGAAGATTCCTATAGTGGGATCCCCCTGGGGATGGCCCAGGACACAGATATAAGAAGTACAATTGTGAACATACTTAAAGAAGTCCAAGACTCAGCAGGAACCTAGCCAAAATCACCATCTTTGGACC